>MJUU01026333.1:266-12045 GCA_002080025.1 Modiolus philippinarum
CCCAAAAGAAAGAAAAAGACGATTTTTGCGACTTTTTGAAGCTGGAAGAAATATGACTTATTACAAAAGTATGGTCAAGAGTTGTCGCGCGCAGGCCGAATCTGAGAAGTTTGTCTAGTTGCATCCTACAGAAAACTTTACATCCATATTTCATCGACTGGAGATGGCCAATGCGTTCATATTAGTTAAACAGACGTGTTACTCTGAAGGAAATTCGATCAGAGTATATGTTTTTTTTATTATTGATTTTAGAATAAACTTACATAAAAACAATTAATTGCTCAAATTTATATACTAGGATGAGCAAACGAAGCTAAAACATATGCTGCTATAGATGGAAAAATTCCGAAGTTACTGTAAATTTACAATAGGTATCGAATCCTAGAAAGTTTGCTGATCTAGATAACGAAAATGTCAAAATACAATAAATACCAAAGTTGCATAATACATGGTAGATTTCGTTATGCTGTGCACGTGTTTCAAGGAGAAATCTCTCATCAGCAGCATTGGAATCAAACAATATAGAAAGCCATAATCCAAAAGTTGTCAATAAGAAGTAGTCATTACAAAAAATATCGAAATAGGAGGCCAAATCCAGTACCAAGGACATCCACCAAGTGCTTTACACGACATGAAGCCTCAGTTTTCTCAGGGGTTAGCATTTGATAAATTTCCATAAAACGAAAGGTATTTTTTTCATGTAAGACAAGTCTGACCACTGGGCTTGTGAATGCCCTCGGGGACCTTTGGTCCACCAGCGGTGGCATTAGCCCAATGATTTCTTACTACACAGGCAAATTTTTGCTCACGTGAATTTCACGTGAATTGAGATTCACACGAAATTCAAATGAAATTTTATGTGAAGTTCACGTGAAATTCATGTGAAAAAAACTTCGTGTTAATCTCACGTGAAATTCATGTGAAACTCACATCATTGTATTCACGTAAATTTCACATGAAATATTTCATGTGAATTTCACATGAATTTCGGGTGAATTTCATGTGAACTTATATACACGTGAATTTCACATGAACTTTTCACGTGAGTTTCATGTGAACTTAAATACATGTGAATTTCACATGAACTTTTCACGTGAAATTCACTTGATAATTTTTATGTTAAATTCACAACAAAAGTTCACATGAAATTCATGTATATTTTTAGCCTTAAAATTTAATGTAAATGCCAGTACAGCTTAAGTATTGTGAATACTTGATTTCTATTATAGAACTTATATAGTCTCTCCACAATAATGACTTTAAAGTCATGTTTGACTTTTTTAACATTTACCCTACACAACGCTATTTTTAGTTACAAGTGCACTTACTGATCTTCTATAGAATATACATGGCAAAATTTGTGTTTTTATATAGAGACCATTAACTGACTATCTAAAGACAAGGTTTCCAAAGAATCTCTTCTTGCATGACCTAGATCCAGAACTTAAGGTAGCAATTTTAAATAGATAATTGGCTTAAAAATTGTCCTTTGTCCATCTGTAACCTGAATTTACTAATTAATAAATAATTGAAACCAAATTAGGACGAGTTCAGATCTCAGTCAATATACATGGAAGGATAATGTAACCTTGCATATATGCATGCATCTCTGCATCAAGACAAAATTAGGTCATTTTGACCTATATTTTCTGCTTGATTGATTTACATTTAAGTTAGTGGAGGTTATCATATCTCGGTCACTATGCATGGTAGTAATGCCTAATGTTACTTTGCATCATATGCATGCATCTGTAATTGTATAGGTCAGCATCCAGGCCAAATTGGATTACTCTGACAATGTGCAATAACAAGGCAAACTCTATATGGTTGATTACCTATGTTTATGTGGTAGTGCCTCTTGTTGAAAATGTGCTCAAACTTAGTACTTTCATACCCCTATGAAACTTCAAACTAATGCATTCAAAATTTATGATTACATATAGATGAAATATAGAAGATATATTTGAATTAATTAGTAAAGTGGAAAAGGTCCTTGGGTTTGTTCATTCGATATGTGAAAGTACTTTATTTTTTAATATCCAGACCATGTGATCCAGATATAAAACAACAATCTGATATGCCATATGGTAGATATTCTTTGATCAACATGACAGGATTCTAAAGAATTATGCATGAAATGTCATTATTAACAGATATAAGTAAAGATAAAATTATTCATGAAGAATTAAGGAGATAAACTGTATTGTATTTGAAATTTTAATTCTTGGCATCTCTATCAGTTTTTAAACATCTTTGAGTTTATGGCCTTCCAAACGTTTAGATTTTATCTGCACTGATGAGACATAAGTTGTCGAAATGCGCATATGCAGAAAGTAAATTCACAGTAGCTTCGGTATTTAGTTATTTGTTACCACTGGGTCGATGCCACTGCTGGTGGACTGTTAGTCCCCGAGGGTATTCACTAACCCAGTAGTCAGTACTTCGGTGCTGACCCGAAAGCCGATTATTTTTGAAACCTTCCAATATCTAAAATTTTGTAAATTTTATTGAAAACTAAGGAGTATCTCCCTCATGCATTGATGGCCTTCCAAACGTTTAGATTTTATCTGCACTGATGAGACATAAGTTGTCGAAATGCGCATATCCAGAAAGTAAATTCACAGTAGCTTCGGTATTTAGTTATTTGATATATGATGGTTGCAAATTTGAGTTACTGACATGTCAGCAGAGCCACGGAACAGTCATTTGCCACGGTCAAATTGAAATTTGATGCCATTGAATTTTAAATAATTACTATGATAGTCCAGCAAATGGCAAAATTTTCATTTCAAAGAGAGGTAATTTTTTAATGTATATGTGTGTCTCCATTTTTCTTTTCTGTGCCGTGTTCATGATACTGTAAACCGGTAATTTTTTGTGCTGTCTTTATTGGAATTATTTTTAAATAGTTTTGAATCCAAGTTAAATTAATATCAGGTATATAATTTGAAAAGAGATTTATATAAAAAAAATCTTTTAAAGTATTTGCCATTATTTTATTTATTATAATTCCAAATGTAATTGTAACGTTTATTTTCATGTCAACGTCATGAATAGCAAACAGAAATATTTTGTGATATTTCTGTTTGCTCATGAATCTGCTTTGCAAACATATAGTGCAAATAACGGCGTTGTTAACACCCCACACAGTTTTCAACGTACAAAATTTGAATTATAAGGATTAAACACTATTTTTTAGGAAAATATGTATGTATATACTCTGGCAAGTCACTAACAAACTTTATATAAAGTCCTTCAGACCTTATTCCGTTTGTGAGTTAGCTGCTTTAGTACATAGATAATGTCCTAAAAATGAGTGTTTAATCCTATACAATATGAAAAAATATATCGCTTTTTCTTGGAAATTTCTTATTTGCAGTTTACATATTTATGTCAATAGAAGTCAGTAGAAGAGTCATAATGTGCTAGATTGGAAACATGATTTTGCATTTGCTTTAATTGGATTTTCAATTTCAAAATTATGGATTTCTTTTATATTTGGTATAATTTCATATGACTTCTCTAATGACAATATAAAATATAACTCTTTAATATCCCTTAATTTTTTTTATATTTGTTTTATTATTTTATTCAGACAAAATTTCTTCAGTTTAGAAGAAAATATGTTCCTGATGCCAGCCAGGAGGAAATCTTAAGGGTTGGCTTTAGATTTGCTTCAAGGAAGGTGGTGGACTTTAGGTCTCAAACCAAAAATAAGGTATCTATTTAAGAATTTAAGACAGCTATTCAAGGTGTTAGACCTGGGGTATGAGGAGATAACTCTGTTTTTCATTTTTTTTTTATTACTAGAATCATTACAACAGGTATTATCAAAATTTTAGAATTGTAAAAACATTTTCCACACAGCAAATAAATATTAATTTTGTCATGAAATCCAGTTATTTATAATGAGTGCATTTTACTCTACAATTTTGCAATGCTGTCAAAAGATAATAGTCGGATTTCTTCCAAGGGAGGTAATTTACCGCACAGATTCAGCAATTTTATTGATTTTTACCCACTTTATTCTAAATTAAGAAAAAATGGGACGTTAGAATTTTCTAAAATTTTAATATATCTTACATATACTAGTTTTCTTTCTTTTCTCAGTTTTTGGTCAAAATTAAACGACAGAAGTTTTTACAAGAAGTGTTTAAAAGTAATCAAAATAGGATAAAAATTTCAGCCTATACTATTCAGAACACCCATATATTTCAATGCAAACTAGTAAAATTTACTATCATAATTGATGCTTACTTTCGCAGATGTCTAAACTACAGAATTTTGCATTTGAAATAATCCTTAATCAAATACAAATTTAATTACAGCCAATTTTATACACAACAATCAAGTCCTGAATGAACCAAATAGTATGAGGAAACAAGGTATATTTGATGACCACTAGACATAAAATTGGATGGTAAAAATTGTTGAAAATTGCTGAAAGTCAACATGAACATGTGTACTAGTTTTCATACTGAAAATCTTAAGAAAATTAAACGAGTGGAAAATTTTAGGCTTCCCCAGGTCTACCTCCTTAATTTCATTTTTAATTTAATACTGTAGGATTAAACACTCATTTTTAGCAATTAAATTATGTATAAACTCCGGCAGCTCACTCACAAATTGAATAAAGTCCAAAGGACTTAATGTAAAGTTTTTGGATGAGCTACCGGAGTTTATACAGAATTTCCTAAAAATCAATGTTAAATCCTTATAATTCCAAATTTGTAAGTAAAAAAACTGAGTGATCCATGTTAATGACAGCTTTATTTGCTGCACCATATTGTTGCGGAGCAGATTAATGGGCAAGCAGAAATATTGAAAAATATTTCTGTTTGCAATTCATGACGTTGACCAATGGAAATGAACATTACAATTACATTTTGAATTATAGAAAAATATGAACACTTGTAAAAAAGAGTTTATTAAAAACACAATTCAAATATGAAATTAAATGTTCCAAAAAATTAAATATTTCAAAAAATTTTAAAAATGGATGAAGCAACTGATAAGAATTTAGTAAAAATACATGAGGCAAAATCCTGTTCAATACAATGTACATTTGGTCAATCAGGAAACAATACTAAGGTTTCAAAATACTTTTTCTAAATTCACATTTGTTCAGGCTGATATGGAGTCTTGGTGTGATACCCATGTACGCCAATATATGGATCATCCCATTTATTTATCAATTGAGCAAATACTACAGACATTTATTTATACACTTGTATTGAAATTAATAATTTTAATTAATGACAAAGGAGTATATACGGTAAGAGGCATATTTAATGGCCGCAAAATTTTAAACACCCTTGATAAAGTAAGTGAGAACCGAACCGTCAATCTTAAACGAACAATCCAAGGACAATGGCAACATCAGAAACAAAAAAAGAAAAAACAGAGACACAACATGGGTACCGCAAAGAAAAGAAAAAATGAACACACACACACACACACAAAGATGAACAACACGGACCCAATAAAAAACCATAGTTGAGTAGAGTTAGCATGTCTCGAAATACAATTCAATATCAGTATATAATCACGGGGTCTATCGTTTACGCACAAAAGTACCTAGGAGAACAGGAATTAATACCGTTTTCGGAACGGATGAACAGTAACAGAATGAAAACTTCCGCTTCAGTCTGACTGAAGGTAGGAAAAACACTTCATTTTCATATTCATCAATGCTTATTTGAGTTATGGGTGGGTGCATTCTCTAACAAATGAATACTGTTTCATCCATGATGTTGCATATTTTGATACATCATGTAGATTTTTGTGCAAGTCGTTTCAATCACGGTAAATGCATGTCGTCGAATTTTCTTTTTACTAGAAACACACGTTGTATCTGTATAAATACTGATTCTAAATTGCCCAAATGATATTACCTGCTCAAATATTGGAATACAAATACCCTACTTATTAACGTATTCCATAATAATTACTAAAACATGATTAAACCATTTCCTGTCCGGATGACTGGCCTACGCGGAGAAATTAATTTCGTAACTTATACAAGTTATACATGATAAGATTTTTTTTTAATTTGCTGTTTCCCGCTCTGCAGAGAATTATAGAATTGGATCCGTTCGGTCTGTCAGTCCGTCCGGTTTTCATTCCACAAAAATGGTTTCGAGTCATAACGTCTGAACACTTTGAATAAATTTTATGGAAGTAACCAGATGATAAGGACACTATCAATTTTGGTGTAACAACATCAAAGTTCATGGTCTCTCGGGCACGCAATAGAAAATATAAGACGTTAGTTTCCGGGCATTACTTTGGAACACTTTGATGTATTTTCATTAAAAAAGATTGTCTTTGTCATTTTCTACTCAAGCACAGAATTATAGTATCTCAGCTTTGAACAATATAATATAAAATTACAAGACAAACATTGCAACCAAACGGAAGAGTTCTCTAAGTTTGGGGAAAAGATCTCGACCAACCTAATTTCGATAACGTTCCGATAATAATTTGCAAGCAAACTTGAACGAGAATTTAGATTCCATCACATATGAAAGTGAACTGACAAATGGTGTGGAAAATAAGGAAAACGCGTCTAACCTTGTAGGTTGAATTTCGTTCCAAAACCAGCGTCATAAATAGTGCATATAAAAATATCCTCGTGTGTGTCTTTCTCCTTTCTCTCTCTTGTTGTTCCTTTCTCCTATCGCTTCTCTCCATTCTCCGTTCTTCCTTTCATTTCCTTTTTCCCCTTTATTTTCTCACTTCTCTCGTCCTGTCACCTTGTGTCATTTCTCCCGTTCTCATTTTCATTTCATTTCTCCCTTTCTCCTGTCCTTTTTCATTTCTCCTTGATCGATGTTTTTCCCATTGTGCACATTTAATAAAGAGTATTGACTTTGTTAACAGTGAATGGTTGGTGTAAACTAATGTTACATATAACACAATTATTCTACTTTAATTTGTACATGATAAGATATGCATCATGTCTGTTCTTGCTGTTAACATGAGTAACCCTGGTGTTTTTCTTTAAAACCTGACTGTTATGATGGGAAACTAGCTTCAAATTGTGGACAATCACTGCCAGGTTATTATATTAATCCCCAACTGACACCTGTTGACAATAATGACAGACTGAACGACACGCATGTAAGCTTGGCATTTTGCTATGATTCAGATGTGGAATTAAATACTTCTCCTTTGTTTTAGGCTGTAAATAATTGAGGATGCAAAGTATAACTTTAATAAAATAATTTCCAAATTTCACAGAAACTGTGAGATTTATTTATTTGATGAGAACCTATTGTCTTGTTGTATTGTTATAACACTTTATAAGGGGCAGATAGGGTTAAAGGGGACTTTGAGAAGGGGGTGGGTAAAGGAGAATGGGTGGAAGAAAGGAGAGAAACCAATACATCTACATATTTCGGACTTACATCTCGAATTTGACGAAAACAGTCATCTCAGTACTAAAATTTACGACAAAAGGAGCGATTTTAATTTCAAAATGATCAATTTCCCTAACAAGGACAGTAATATTTTAGCCTCTCCTACTGAAACAGACTTTCTCATTAGACATAGTTATCTCCATGACCGCCCTATAAAAAAGTGGTTAAAAAAAATTCCGTCTCATATGATCATCAAGAAGTTCTTTTATATATATCAGTCCCTTGTAGAAAAATTTGAAGTTTCGGTCCAAACTCTGATTCAAGATTCATTTTTTTACTTATTTCTAGGATGATCATTTCCTTTAACTGTCTACTAGCTTTCAATAGCAAATAACTAAATACCGAAGTTACTGTGAATTTATTTTCTGCAAATGCACATTTCGACAACTTATGTCTCTTCAGAGCAGATAAAGTCTTAATGTTTGGAAGTCCATAAAATCAAACATGTTAAAAACTGACAGATTACAAATACCCAATATGATCTAAATGTTAAACCAAAATCGGCTAAGGACAGAGCTTTGCATTGGGGAAATACTCCTTAGTTTTCAACAAAATTTACAAAAATTTAGATATTGCATGGTTCGAAATAAAATCGACTTTTGAATCAGCACCAAAGTACTGACTATTACTGACTACAAACAGTCCACCAGCAGAGGCATCGGCCCAGTGGTAACAAATAACTTAATACTGATTGTTGTTGGGTTGCTATCGGACATTACCGCAATGGAAGGGGAGGTTTGCATGCCATAAAACCGGTTTACCCTCCTCCCCCATTCCTTTAGAAATGCCTACCAAGTCGGGACACTGCGATCGACAATTTTTCAATTGGTTTCCACCTGATTTCCTTTTTTGTCTCATGGACTTTGGCTCTTAATTTTGCTAATACACCCATTTCAAATAATCATATCATCTATTCTTTTTATACATAGATAAAAATTGATTACACCGCTTTTTTTTGGTTTAAATACTTTTCCAACTGTGAACTATTCAAAAGCCCTAAACAGTTAAGAAAGTGAAAATGTTAAACATATCTAAAATAAAAGTTTTCCTTTAAGTTCTTAATACAGATATTTAAAATTGCAATATTATGAACTTTAGGACAATTATGTCTATAAAAATATAAACTACTCTATTTAACAAAGAAATGTATTTTTTAATTCATACATCAACTTTCATCCGGTCATATTGTCTTGTTCTTATTTGTCTCCGGTTTATAATGTGTCGTAATGTACATAAATAGATATGTAATGTTTGTCAACGATATTTACAATTGTTCTTAGTTAAATTTTGCCTATTTATGTTGTTTACAGCTATTTGTTTACAAAAAATATTACTTACATGGCATGGGGGTGCCTTTTTCGTCAAGCAAATTTCTTGCCTACAGTGATATAAATGCACGAGCGACAATTGAAACAACTTGGCAGGAAAGGTAGCCAGGTATTTGAATAAATGTACTGTAGGCCATTTTATTCATGACTTGAGCTAAAGAATGATCATATTTTTAAAGAATGTATATTTCATTTTGCAGAGAAAATTATGTTTTTTCTATGATAATATAACTATCATCCTGGTAAACGTGTATTATACCTTACATCCGAGTAAAATAAAGGACTAAATGATAATAAACTTTGACAGGTTTTGCCTACGTGTTTTTTTTTTTTTTGTTTGTAGAACTCCAAAATTCAAGGAATATAAGCATTTTTTACAAAAATGGACAAAAATGGCCAAAATCCTTACATATTTTATTGTATATTGACGAAGATGGACATTTGAAATCTAAGCTATATGACAAGCGTGATGATTTTAATTTCCCAATTGTGAACTTTCCCTTTCTGAGCAGCAATATACCTACCTCTCCAGCCTATGGAGTGTACATTTCACAGTTGATTCGTTACTGTGTAGTTTGAAGATATGATGTGTCAGTATCCCAAGTGAAAGTGGATATTTTCAGCTAGATTCACGTCTTCCCGGATTTGACTACCGACTTTGACATTTTTCTGAATTGACTCACTCACAGTGTGACGGGTGCTGTTAACAGAGCAGGACATGCTCACTCTTCCGGAGCACCTGATGTCACTCTAAGTTTCACTGGAGTTCACACTGCGAGTGCCTTTGTTTGAATGTTGTGATTTTTATTTCTATGCTTTATGTCTAACGTTATTGTTTTGTGTGTTCTCATTTTGGCCATGTCTTTGGATTTTTTTTTTTGTAAATTTCACACCTTTGTTCCTTCGGTATTCTACTGCTGTTGTTTGTGTTTAAGACATGATACAAAATCATTTAGACAACATTGTTTTTTTATTGTTGACTTTTGCCATGATGCCCAATAAAGATGCTCAGTTTTAGACACCCCAACTACCTTAACAAGAGAAATACAACCAGACTATTAATTATAAAATAGTATACAGTTATTTAATGCATATGAGGGCAATAGACTAGAATATTTTGCCCAAGGTATCAGAAAGCCCTGTGTGTTCTATTGCCCAAGGCCACCGAAGGCAAAAGTTTCTGGTCTATTGCCCTCATATGCATTAAATAACCGTATTATTAGGGCCCCGCCATGAAATGTCGGCGCCCTATAGTAATCAGTCTGTCCGTCCGTCCGTCTGTCCGTCTGTCCGTCCGTCAGCGTTTTCTATGTCGTACGATAACTCAAGAATGCCTTTACGGATTTTTATGATTTTTTCACTCAAAGTTGCACTTGACTGAAGGAAACTCCCTTTCGTTTTTGAAGAAAATAGATGATTTTTGGGAAAAAACTTCATTTTTATATGAAAAAGTGCATATTTTGAGAATTAGCTCTATGTCGTACGATAACTCAAGATTACCTTCAGGGATTTTAATGATTTTGATACTCAAGATTGAACTTTACCAAAGGAAGCTACCTTTCGTTTTTGTGGAAAATATGAAAATGATTTTTGGGAAAAAACTTCATTTTTATATGAAAAAGTGCATATTTTGAGAATAAGCTCTATGTCGTACGATAACTCAAGATTGCCTTCAGGGATTTTATTGATTTTGATACTCAAGGTTGAACTTAACCAAAGGAAGCACCCTTTTGTTTTTTTGAAAAATCTGAAAATGATTTTTGGGAAAAAACTTCATTTTTATATGAAAAAGTGCATAGTTTGAGAATTAGCTGTACGTCATACAATAAATATTACAATTCCCATCAGGGATTTATATGATATACAAAAGGTTGGTCCTCATCAAAGGAAGCTCCCTTTTGATTTTGAGGAAAATCTTATTTCCATGAAATTCCGCAGTCAGGTTTTGGGGACATACAAGGGGGTGGGGCCCTTTCTGACTTTGTCAGTATTCTAGTTACCTTATAAATTTTTTTTTTTTTGCCAAAGCATATCTTATGTAAGCAAAGAGATTGTTTTCATGATAAATTAAAATTATTTCAAATCATAAATTATTTCAAAACTTGACAAAGTTTTGCAAACATGTATTCTAAAATGTATTTAAATTTCTTAGTTATATAATGATTTATAAACGTAGATTTGAACAAGTGAAATCAAAGTCTTATTAACAAGAAATGAAACGTTAAAGATTAACACGATAATTAATTGTTTAAAACAATCTAGCCTTGTTTTCTGGAATATTGCATACAATAGGTTTTGCGAAATTTCCCCGGGCAATAGTTTTTGTAATATTTCCTGGGCAATAGTTTGAAGACTTTCTGCCCGGGGTTTTCTGTCCTTTTTAGAAATGAAAAGGAGTTCTTTTATTAACTGTCTGTATTCAAGAAGTAAAAAATAATTAAATGATTATTGATACAGATAATGGCATTGGGCATAACGTCATCACATTTGAACGTTATGTTACTGGCTATGACGTCATACAAAAGTGTGAAGAACTAAACCAAAGAAATTTTAAGTAAACGACATTGATGCTACATATTTGAAAACGTAATTGGCCTTCATTATAAAACTTTTCTTCAAGAAGATTTCAGACACAACTTTGAATGTGTCTTTATCAACCGATAAATAAAAAAAGGGAAAGAAATGATAAAAAAAACGATAATGTTCAAAGGATGTAATTTCTATGAACATGATATTTTTTCACATTACTACCGATTGCTATTTGCACTGCTTTTATTAATTATTATTATCATTTTTGTTTGTATTTATTTTTTATTGTTTCGTTTGGAAGTTTTTTATTGTCGTATTTGTTTTTGTTTTGTTTTGTTTTTGAGCGTGTGTTTGTGTTTTATTTTTCGCTTCTTTTATTTTTATTTTGTGTTGTTTTGTTTTTTGTTTGTTGTTGTAGTTTTGTTTTGTGCGTGAGTGGGTGTTTTTTTTTTGTTTTTTTTTTGTTTGTTTGTTTTTTTTTTTGTTTTTTTTGTTTGTTTT
>MJUU01026337.1:0-23432 GCA_002080025.1 Modiolus philippinarum
CGCATATGCAGAATCAAAATTCACAGTAACGTCGGTATTTAGTTATTTATATCCACATTTCATTTACACCATTTTTTGAAAAGCTAGTATCATATTTTTGAAGGCCCTCTTTTACGGCTGTCAAGATGGAGGGTAATTGCTTAGACATAGGTTCTGTAAAACCCTTCGCAGATCCATCGATGTACCGTTGTTTGCGTGGACATTTGTGTAATTTTGGTACCCAGTACAAGAAGGGGAGGTCAGTGTCTTCATTTTGGTTGAAATTCCAAAGGAAAGCAAAACAGGTTAACGGTTTTGTAATATCTCCTCCTTAGACAGAGTAGTAGCTGTGTAGTTAGGTTTGCCCTGGACATTGCCAATCCCTAGTTCTTTCTTTAAACAATCGATGTAATGATCTTTACAAAGGAAAATGATATTGTAGGAGGCCTTATCTGCCTGAACAACGACATTTTTGTCATGAATGGCAGACAAGTATCTATATAATTACAAAATTACTAAAAAAACATGACGAATTCTCAGTATACCGGAAAACCCCTATAATAAGTATTCAAAGTATTCAAGTCAATTAACCTTGGTCTTAAAATAAGCAGGATACACCAATGTTCAAACAGGTGTATTACTTATTTCATTCCGACATTTATTTTTAAAGGTACAAGAATTCAAAGTCATATTTAGATTCTAAAAGAGCTATTTTCCAATATGTTCTAAGCTTTAATTGGCTGAATTGGTGGTTCGACACAGTATATTTTATTGAAACATTGGTTTATTTCCCTTTCTTTGTATCAAACAGGGAGCGCAGGGATCACTGTCATTTCATAGAGTCGTTACTCTAGCTTGTATTATCTGTGTCAAATTCTCAATTTGTGTAACATTTGATTCGTCAAGTTTTTTTTTTTCATTTCTAGGTTCTAGAATTTCTCTTTTTACTCAATTCACTTCAGGATTCGTTTGCCGTATATGTTCGGTGTAAGATGTTTCCCGTACGTCAGATAAAGTGCAGTGTAACTGTTATGCGTTTCAAGCTACATTTTGTATTGGGTTTATGTTGTAGAGAATGTATAATGCCCATGTTGTAGTTCGTGACAACAAAGAAAGCAAAAATATCAGTTGTTTTAAATATATTTACTGTAACAATTTTCATTCTTTTAAATATTTTACCTTAAAAAAATCGACAACCAAAAGAAAGATAATCGTAACTTTAATATTTTTAAATTTTGAACCCAAACTCTATAAAGGAAGAAATAAACTGCATCAACCTAAATTCAAGAGAAGTAATTAAGTTCAAAATAAAATCTTAATGAAAACTAAAATCTCAGAATTTGAAAAAAGCTGTGTACTAGAAAATGGTTTTATTTTTTTTTTATGTGTAATAACAATACAAATGTTTCTTCAGTGCAGATGAAATCAAAACATTTAGAAATCAATATACCGAATTTTTATGAAAAAAAACTGCATGAAAGATAACAAATTACAATTGGATCTCATTAGTAAAAGTTGTGATTAAAAAAAAAACCCGGACCGAACAGTTCAATGTTTACATGAACTATAGATATATTTTCAGTACGCCCAATAAATGTTTCGATACTTCACATATATTGGAAGCTTGGAAGCTTCGAATTTGGCGGAAGGAAATTTGTTTTCATACCAATTGTAAAAAAGTTATATTTTCGAATTTATCTATTTAAGGGTATCTTCAAAACATATGGTTTGTAAGAAATTATAAACATAGTGACGTAGGTTTTCACAATTTTCACCGTAGACAATTTTATACATTTTCATAAGATATTCAAAATAAAATGAATAAAGACAAGAAAAAAATTACAGAAGTAACTAACTCATACTTGTGTATCAACCTTTTATGTTTCAATTTGATTTAAATCAAAACAATGCCAGTAACCTCACGACAAATGCCCTCATAACCATTAACGTTCCAAAAAACTTTGTCACTTTATCGTAAGCCATATTTAGGAGTTAATGAAAATAAATATACATGTAGCAGTTAAGATTAGATCAAACCATTCAAACAGAAACTCACTAGAAGTGAAACACAACACTATTCTAAAGGAAAATTTATTGTTCCATGAAAAAAAAAATTATTGGTCCTCAGACCCTCCCTCATCAAGTTGAAAGCTTGAAAAAAAATCCTCATTGACCCTATTTTTACCGTTTAAATAAAATTAAAATATAATATCACCTCCTCACTATGTTTTGGGCGGCTTTTACAATGTAAAAAAGTGCCTCATTTTTTTGGAAGATGAAAAAAACTCCCTCCAACATCAGTTTTAATGAAAACTAGCATGAGAACCAATTAATGAACTTTGTATGGCATTATCCCTTTTATAGGTTCGTATATTGATTGATTCAAATATTCATACTAGCTTTCCCAGATTTCGGCTTATTATTTCCTACATGATATCCATTGCATTGAAAAAGATGTTCCCTGTATTTTTTTTTGTACATGGAACGGAATTGTTTGAGCTTTTTCGAACCGACATCCTTTAATAGTAATAATTCTACACGCTTGAAATCTTACTTATATAACAACTATGTTTACTTTTACTTCATAAATGCTCAGTACCGAATAGTATTGAAGCTTATGAATCTTTCTTCCACCAAGATTCTTGCATTTCACAGCTCATTTTTACTGGTGTCATTTATTATGTACTAAAAGATTTTTGTATTGTAGGTCCTATAACTGGAGCTTTAACAAGTCGTTTTGGCAGCCGTGTTGTTGTGATTACAGGTTCAATCGTTGCTGCTACAGGCTTTGTTCTCTGTTCATTTGCCACAAGTATATTCTATCTGTACTTTTCGTTTGGAATTATACCAGGTAATATTGAATTCCATTGATTTGATTAAGTGCCAAGTCAATTAGTGAGGGTCATCATGGGGGTCTGAGGAATCAAATAATCATTAAATATTGGCCTTGGTAATCAAATAATCATTAAATTTTTACCTTGGTAATCAATAAATTTTTGGCTTAGTAATCAAAAAGTATATAAAAATGCAAGCTAATAATCAAATAATCATTAAATAAATGTCCTCGTAATCAAAGAATCATTAAAAAAATGCCCTGATAATCAGGTAATCAAGAAACCCATGACGGGCCTCATTAGTTTGAAAATTGTTCAAATGGAGAGCGACACAAAAGTGATAATAAACAAGAGAAGGGGCAGTCGGAAAGGACAGCCAATTACCCCGCTCGGTTGATGATGTTTGTCTAGTATTATAAGCACTCCACAAAGCTGCACCATTCAAGATCCGGCTTGTTACTTAAATCTGAACCTGTCATGCAAGAAATGTAGTGACCTTATATCAATCAGGAGCATAATACCTATAACAAATACATCTACTGGTGAAAGATTAGTTTTCTACAAGTTGTAGTATCTGAGATCAAGACTGTTACACAAACTTTAACTTAATTCACTCATGCATAAAATACAAGTCAAAGTGACCTATTTTTTTCTGGAGCTTTGTAACTTTAAAAGCCCCATCTACATACAATACTAATCCTCTACAAATTTCACTTTTAGTATCCCAGATCTGGACTCTAACAAAAACATAAACCTTAGTCACTCATGCATGAAATGTAGGTCAAAGTGACCTAATTTTTATCCTGAGCTTTGTAACTTTACAAGACACGTCTGAATACAAAATATTATTCCTCTAAGGGTTGTAGTATCGCAGATCTGGACTCTTACAAAAACTTTAACCTAAGTCATTCATGCAGGAAATGTAGTTCAAAGTGACCTAGTTTTTATCTGGAGCTTCATTACTTTTCAAGAAGCATCTACATACAAAATATTAGTCGTTTAACAGTTGTAGTACCCCAGATCTGGACTCTTAGAAAAACTTTAACCTGAGTCACTCATTCATGAAATGTAGGTCAAATCCACCTATTCTATGTATCCACCTCAAGTACTATTCAAGATGCATTAACGGACAAAACCTTGTCCATCTATGACTTGTTATTCAAAAGAAACATGGTCTTAAGTTTGGCCGGAAGGAGAAACGGACGAACGGGCAAAACGCTATATCCCCTCCCCAACTTCGTTTGGGTGAGGGGATAAAAAGACATAACAAAGTTAAGGACATTATAAAGCACAAGGTTAAGTGAATAAATTATTTAATGGGATACAAACATAAACCAATCTTGAAACTTAGTTCACCTTACAAAGCTTCTAATAAAATTGTATATTTATGTAGTGATTTGAACTTAGAGAACAACCCTTTTACTCTTAAACAGTTCAGTTTGTAGTCAGTGTGAGATTCGAAAATGTTAAGAGTCCATGTAGCCTGAAGTTTCTCTTTTAGCAATTAAAACTGGACAAATGGAATCAGTTTTAAATTAGAAATAACTAAATACCGAAGTCACTGTGAATTTACTTTCTGCATATGCGCATTTCGACAACTTATGTCTCATCAGTGCAGATAAAATCTAAACGTTTGGAAGACCATAAACTCAAAGATGTTTAAAAACTGATAGAGAACAAATAACCTTAGTGATCTAAATTCAAAGCCAAAATCAGCTAAGGACAGAACTTTGCATGAGGGAGATACTCCTTAGTTTTCAATACAATTTACAAAATTTTGGATATTGGAAGGTTTCAGAAATAATCGGCTTTCGGGTCAGCACCGAAGTACTGACTACTGGGCTGCTGAATACCCTCGGGGACTAACAGTCCACCAGCAGTGGCGTCGACCCAGTGGTAACAAATAACTAAATACCGAAATTAGGTGTTAATCTTATTTCGTGTTTTTCGATTAATTGTTGCAGACGAGAAAAATTCTTTTATTATACACTTACAGCAATACGTTAATACATCCAGTAGGAATCACTAGTTAATTTTAAAGTGTCTAGCCAACGGTGATTTACATTTTATTTACTTGTACAGCTCCAGATTGACTGTTGTTTTTCGTCATTTGCAATTCAGTAAAAGAGTGCTCATGCTGGAAAAAAAGGTGGTATATCAGGTGGTAGGTCAAGAATCCAGTCATTCCTCTTACTGTTAATAGACGCACTCATTTTTCCTTCAATTACACAAGAGTTCCTATCTTGAAAGTGCCTTATATCTATCACAATCACTAGAAGAGGAGTAGAGAATATATCTGAAAAGCTTAGTGGCTAATTATGTATTGCAGAATAACTGAAACAATCTATTTCCTCACTGCTATTTTCTTCTTTAAGAAATAAAATATGTCTGCCATGTTTTATTGTCATTTTGAAAGTGACTTAGTTATTTTTGGCAAATATTTTGAACATTGTTGAAACAACAAAATCCTTCTTGTGGACATGGTTTATTTTGATATGTGAAAACTTCGACAAATGTTTTATCAAATTCCACTGATCGTCTGTCTATGATTCAGCGAAATTGAGTTAGAAAAGGACAAAGAAGGAAAAATTCAGTAACAAGAATAAAAACTCAATGACAACAAGTGTTATCGATGTGTTAAGTGATACATCCACCAATAAAAGAAGACCAATAGGGCAATGAGACGTCTTTTCAAAATTTCCAGGCAACTGTAATAAGCAATGAAGGGTTATGGAATAAATGCAAATGAGACAAAGCAAATACATGGTAAAATAAGCAATGGAGCAATGCTTTAATTGTTGTTCTTCTTGAAGTCACCATGAGGCCTTCAACAAAGAGCTTAACTCATTCCTCATAATAAGTTCAAGACGGCCCCTAGCACCAGTTTCGGTGGAATTCATGGCTAGATGTCGAGCAACGCTACATTGTACATACGTGTCTTTTTATACTTGGATTCATGGATGCGGGATCGTAAACAAACATAAACTTATTATAAGCTGTAAACCTACTTCCAGTTAAGTAAAATATGGATTTAGATGGTACAAAATTTTGTCTTTTTAACTGCAGTTTTGTGAAATTTCGAGAGCATAATTCAATATATTTACTTTAAAGTTGTCCAAGTTGTCATGGATAATGCACGAAACTTGTCCTGTCATGGCGAATGTTGACCTTGTTTCAATAATAATACCTGTTTGTTTATTCTGATGCCGTGATTTTGATACAGGATTTAAAACAAATAGATTAATCGGTAAACACAGTGTAACATTCAGGTCTTCGCATGTCAGAAAGCCGACATAGTTTCAAAACAATCTGATTTCACTGAAACAAAATGCCAGAATCATTTGGCCTTGATGGAAGAGGGAAAAAAGTCCGAAAATCGAAAATCTTTTAGACACGCGAAAAACTGAACTAATATCGGAAAAAGCAATATTGTTCTGCTCCCTTCATATATGACCATGCCAAATATCGCAAAAGTTTATTTTAATGCAATTGCACATTTTCGTCGTGAGTATATATAGTTTTAATTAATTGTCTTCACAGGCGTAGGATTTGGATTTGCCATATTACCAGCTCTTGTATGTGTTAATAGACATTTTGAAAAGAAAAGATCATTAGCAATGGGAATTGCAGTTTGTGGAAGTGGTATAGGTATTTTTGCGTTTGCACAAATAGTTCGATCGCTTATTCATGAGTATGGATGGAAAGGAACAATTTTGATTGAAGCGGGAATATGCCTAAATTCAACAGTTTTTGGTGCCCTTTTGAGGCCCATAATATATAGAAAGGGAGATGACCATTCCAAAGAGGCAATAAACGATAACAGGCAACCAAGGCCAAATTCTTA
Organism: Modiolus philippinarum; assembly: GCA_002080025.1. Lineage (NCBI taxonomy): Eukaryota > Metazoa > Mollusca > Bivalvia > Mytilida > Modiolidae > Modiolus > Modiolus philippinarum. The sequence continues at coordinate 6,658 of MJUU01026337.1, forward strand.
TTTGAATCCAACTTCATCCGCTCTTTTTTGCAAATTCTGCCGTCATTTTGACTTCGAGCTACTAAAAGATACTGCGTTTATAATTTACACAGTGTCTAATATTTTAACGGCACTTGGTTACGCTGCAGCATTCATATATTTACAGGACAGAGCGGAAGAAAAGGGAATAGATAAATCAAAAAGTTCTTTTCTTATATCTACTTTTGGGATTACAAATTTGCTCGGAAGACTTGTATTTGGTTGGTTGACTGATAAGAAATTTGTAAATAGGCTACTTTTTTATGGAATGTCTATTTTTATTTGTGGAATTTCAAATGTTCTCAACCCTGTCAGTGACAATTATGTATTTTTGTTGTTTTATGTCTCAATTCAAGGTTTGTTTGGTGGTAAGTAATTATTTAGCATTAAATTGTTTATATTTCTCAATTTTAAGGATGGTCACTTCTCGGGTTTTTGAAACTGTCTCTGACTTTCGGAATTCTCTTGTTTTATACATTATTATGCATGAGAAAATTTTGCACACTGACCTCAATTTTGTTTTCAAAATATGATAGTACATTTGTATACATTTTCAATAGACTTCTGACAAAATTTGATGAAAATCTTGATATGCCTTCATTGCATTTCAAAGGTTGATTATCTTAGTGCAAAGTGAATGAAAAGTCTACAGAAGTTCGGTTTCCCGCCAAAATTTCAGGCGTTTTAAACTCAAAAATGGCCACACTGACCAATCAATATTTTTAGCTTAAAATGAAGTATGATCCATATTCTAATAGATAAAAATAATAATTCTAAATCCTTGATATAATAAACTTGAGGAGTGACCATCCTTAAGAAAAAAGTGTAGAATCATTTGACATGCATTATTCAGCGCGGTATCTCGAGAATTGGTAGGGTCTCCTTCGAAACATCTTTCACTTTTGACCTGTTCCAGCTTTAACGTAAGCCAAGACAAACAATGAAAGGATATCGAGTAAATGCGCATGAGTCAAAGTCTATACAAATATATTGTAGAATCAAGCAAAGGAAAAACGTTTTTTCTTTGTTCTTCATCTTGAAGTCAATATGAGACCTTCAAGATTAACAATGAAAGAAAATGGATGTATGATGTATTATTTATTGCATTTCTAACTGACCGTCGTGATTATCAATAAAAATGTACGATTGCGGAATAACGCAAACGATTAAAACGAGCTCCCCAGTGACTTAAATCAACTACGTTGGTCGACACGATTGACATTTTTATTGATATTCATAACGGTCGATAACTTATGCTTTAATTATATGGATTTTTTTCTACTCAAAATCTGAGATTCTAGGTTATCGGCAAACGAGGACCGAAGCAAGAACGAGGAAAGGAGGGATTCTAAAATCATAAATTCAAAGTCACTGCAAATAATATCAAACACGAATTTAGACATTATGACAAAGACAAAACAAATAAAAATGAACAAGAACGCCACATAATTAAAACACTCACATTGGGAACCCCTACAAGATGCAGATTATTTTTCACTTCAATGTAATATTTGTTTGCGTTACAACGACATTTACGTCACGTCCTTCGGTGGCTAGAAATCATTTTATTTTCATCGTTGACAATATGACATTTATTTAACTGAAACAACTCGATAAATCACTGCTACTTATATAATAAAAAGGATTAATAACCGACTATCAGCTTTTTTAGCTCACCTGGCCCAAAAGGCCATGTGAGCTTTTGCCATCACTATGCGTCCGTCGTCTGTCGTCCGTCTGTCCGTCCGTCTGTCAACAATTTCAAAAATCTTCTCCTCTGAAACCACTGGGCCAAATGTAACCAAACTTGGCCTGAATCATTACCAGAGTATGGCTTCTCAAAATTGTGTTCGATTAGGCGGTAGGTCAAACAACATGGCCGCCGTGGCTAAAAATAGAACATAGGGGTAAATTGCAGTTTTTGGCCAATAACTCGAAAACCGTTACAGATATAAAAAATCTGACAAAGGGTAAAAATGATCAGCATGGCAAAATCTACCTGCCCTGCAATTTTGAAGAAAATCTGAAAACCCATCCCATAGCCCTTTTTCCGTTCAATTTAAAAAATTTTTGCATTTTTTATTTTTTATTTCAAAAAGTGTAACAGATAGAGGTCAAGTGTAAATTGCAAAAATGTTCAGCATATTAATGTCTACCTACCTTGAAATTTTGAAGAAAATCCATAAACCCTTGTAGGAGTAATTGCCCTTTTTTCACCGATTTTTAAAAATTTTCGTATTTTTCATCTATTATTTCTAAAACTATAGAAGATGAAGGTCAAGTGTAAACTGATGAAATGTTATCCATGCTGTGGCGACTTTTAAACTGATGTTGAAAATTATTCCTTGACGGCCATGTTCAAAATGGCTGCCCCAAAAAAGGCGGGAAAATTCAACATTGTCCGATTTCAATGAAATTTGGTTTCTAAATAGACATTGATGTTGCAACTTCAAAACAGGTGTTGAAAATTGTTCGTTGACCACCATTTTCAAAATGGCCACCAAAAAAGGCGGGAAAATTCAACATTGTCCGATTTCAATGAAATTTGGTTTCCAAATAGGTCTTGATGTTTCAACTTTAAAACTGATATTAAAAATTGTTCGTTGACCGCCATTTTTAAAATGGCCGCCAAAAAGGGCGGGAAAATTCAACACTGTCCGATTTCAATGAAATTTGATTTCCAAATAGATATTGATGTTGCGACTTCAAAACCGATGTTGAAATTGTTTGTTGACTACCTTTTACAAAATGATGTCTCGACTTCAAAACTGGTGTCGAAAGTGGTCCTTAGCAAGAACGTTTTTGTCAATAAAAGCCCAACAAAGAAATATAGTAAAACATGGTCAGACTTTAAAAACAGTTCAAGATGTTGGAGGTGTTCGAGCTACAAAAGTTTGAGAAACTGAGTTCAACTGTATAACTTACAATGTTTCCTTGATTAAGGCAACTGAAAGCCAGGTGAGCGATACAGGCTCCTTGGAGTCTCTAGTTTTAATTAACACTATCTCATTGCCCATGGTATGCATTAGCAATAGTTGTAAGGAATGCAAATTGATGTGGATGCAATAAATCTTATTAATGACAGAACATCGCAGGAGATCTCAGGTACAGCAACGGCGTTTGTTAATTTTATCACTTTCATAAGAAAGGTATGAAAAGTACAGGGATCTACTAAAGTTGTTTATCGAAAAGGAATTAAAAAGCGTCATTTTCACCATCTTTTCAGGTAATAGACATTTCTTAACCCGTACTCTAAAATGTCGTAATCTCCATATATATTTATTAAGCTTTCATTTAATACAAAAGATTTAACTATTCAATTCACCTTAAGAAATGCACTGAGCTGAAAAGATGAAATTAAACTTGAGTCAAAACTAAAATACCAGAATTTAAAGTGGTGTACAATAAAAGTGACAATATTTTGCCTTTGTGTTTAAGTTATGCTCATATATTTATGTTTTATTTTGAAAAAGGACATGGAATAAATGACAAAATGGTCCGTGTAGGTAATTAGGGAGGGATGACAGGAAAGTAATTATAGCCCCTGACCTTAATGTAACAACGGCAGTAGGAAACCGAAGGAACAAAGGAAGTAATGAATACAAAAATCGAAGTCCAAAGACATGGCATAAACAGTAATTGTGAGTTAAACAATAGAATAACGTTGCAAGTGTATTTCAATATTATTTTTTTACATGAACGTAACAATGTGTGTCAAATGCATTTGATTTCCGTTTACACGAACTAGTCCTGGTCAAGGAGAAATTTACATTTTTGGTCCTACATACATGTTGTATATACCGTACAACTCTGCTTTATTACTTTAATAAAAAATCTGAAGTAAAGTTTTTGGTTGTAAAATGCATAAAGAATGCTTTTTGCAGTTTGAATATTATTGAAGGTAATAGTTATTTTGAAAAAAAAAATAGTTATTTTCTGATGCAGTGTAACAATAAGTAAAATATAGTTTCTTTACTCACATTCTTTTCCCGCTTTCAATGTTTGCGAAACTGCTGCAAAACTTAATTGCCATCTGTCAGAAATACAATATTATCTAAAAAATTACACAATTTAACTTTAAATAGCATTTCCGAGGATAACTCATTTGATTTTTAATTATACCTTTTAAACATTGATATCGAAATATACATTTTAACTTTTTGTCGATAAATCTCATATTACTAACGAGTAACTATGAATTTAATTTTCTGCATATGGCCTTTTAGACAACTTATGTCTCTTCAGTGCAGATTAAATCAAAATATTTTGAAATAAAAAACCGAAATATGTGGAAACAATCTCCGAAACAGGGGTGCATAGCTCTTCCTTCGTCAGATTATCACCTCTGCCACACCTTGTCCTCCATATTGGATTTACCCTTTGCACAGTGACGTCGTATACATCCTGACGTAAATCACACAGTGACGTCATCAAAATCGGCCATTTTGAGAGGAATCTCTCCTTCCGGTGTGGCAGAGGTGATATCTGACGTAGGAAGAGCTATGCACCTCTGTTTAGGAGATTGATGTGGAAAGATAAAAGAGAAGAAAATGACAAAATGATCTATATGGAAAAGCCTAAATCAGCTAAGGTCGGAGTTTTCAGGGAGATAATCCTTACCTTTATTAAAAAAAATCATATTTTTTAACTGCAAAAAAAAAATCTGTTTTCGGAGCAGCACCTGCACCAGTATTGGCTTCTGGGTTTGCAAATACCATCGTTGACTCACAGAGGCATCGGCGGAATCGTAATAAATAACAAAATACCAAAGTTACTGTGAATATGTGGGGTATAGATGTTAGTTGAAATGTATTTAAAATTCGGAACATCTGTTTAGATTTCAAATATATATGTATATAGATTAAAATTTGTACCAGGACATATCTTTTTTGAAATGACATCAAAATTTTACGAGAAAAGCGAATGTTTTAATTTTTCAGTACTTGTAACTGGCTTATCTTTCGATTTTAAAACTTAAAAAAAATTTCTTGTGTACGTGTTTTTCAAATGTGTTTAGATTGAATTTGTCCAAAGAAATAATATCCATATGTAGAAAATTATTAACATTGTTTCAATGAATCAAATCCAAAGATATTATCTAAATTTGACATCTGACAAGTTTCATCAGTATTTTAAGAATTCTAGTAATTAAATGTTCATGCTGTTGTGTTTTCTCATCATATTATATAATATTTTATTCCATTTAGGTGTATTCATAGGCTTGAATTCAGTAGTTCTTGCTGATTTGATTGCTTTGGATAGACTTGATAAAGGTCTTGGACTGCTACAGCTCTTTCAGGGGATAGGGTTTTTTGTAGGCCCACCAATCACAGGTAAATACTTTAAGGAAATCTTAAACTGAATTAACCAGAAAAATATTTTACCAATACAAAAGCCAAATAATATCAAAAAGAAATATTAATACCACAGAAGTTTATTCTGATTTCAGATTTTTGCTACATTTAAGTTTGGCCTTTGTGACTTGAAAATCAAACGAACCGTGTTCTCACTTTTTCCAGTTTATACTCACAGTGGAGGCCCCTTTTAGCATTTCCACCAGTTTTTTTTACAATTTTCACGTTTCATGGACCGGATTGTTTTATTAAAAAAGGGCATGAAAAATCTTCCGTTTTTTAACAGCTTTCCCCCGTCACACCCAACACCTTTCTCCGTTTTCACAGGCATTTATGTCAGGCGAAAGTCACAAAAAATAGAGCGATATATTACTTAGGTTGAGACAGCTGGTTTCTCGCTCAAAAACCAATCATCTCGATCGGGATAGAAAGTATCTCGGCGAGCCTCATGGTTTCTTGTTCGAGTTAAACATTGTGCATATAGCTTTGAGGAAGTCCATTCTAAGTCTCAAATCAGAACTTGTATAACATTTTGCAGGTAAAATTTTAGCAATTCTTAAAAGTGTACTCTCTCGTACAAAACGGAAATTGCCGTACTTGTACCGTATTCACTGGATAAAGAACGGACTACAAACGTATATGAACGGAGTCGAATAGATATAATTTATTTTTATACGTTCGGCATTCGTTCGTCTAGTGTAAGAGGGGCTATAGTTTTACATAGTGATTTGCTTTTACTTTGTGTTCGTACGGTACGTTTTCGTAAGCAATCTGTTTTATTTTGTACTCGTCCGGTATGTTACCATTATAAATAAGTTGTGTTCGGTGCTCGTCCGATAGGGTTCCGGTGTCATTACGGTGCAAGTTCGGTTTATTCGCTGCCAGTACTGTGTATGTACGAAGGACTTACTGTATTCCTCCAGTGTTTGTGCGTTTTCATTGTAATTCGTGAATGTACAAACATATTAACCACCGTGCAAAAGGATTTTCGTCCGTTCCTCATACGTTTGCGTTATACGGTGTAGTGTAAGAGCGGCTTTCAACATGTTTGCTTTGTGAAACTTTAAGAGAAACTGACGTTTAACGTTTGGTGGATTGTATATATTGCAACACATTGGTAAAACCTGTATAACATTTGTGATATTCTTCTCTTTGTTATAAGATTAAATGTACAGTGAGTAGATATATGTCTATCACAGGCTAAACTGCTTAACCACTGTAGATTTCTATAATAAATACATTCAAAGATCTCCTTCTTTGGAACTACAGATCCAATTGGAACTTTATCACAGTAGTCCTTTGCTTGATTCTGTCAAAGTTTGTGATTTTATTTTCTGTTTTCTGGAACTACCGATTCAATACGCGACTTTTGAATCCTGTTCAATCCGGCAAAAGTTCTCTTTTTATACAAATCATCAATGCATCAATACATGGAGATGAAACACTAATTAACTTATTAAATCGATTTGAAGCGCTTCAGATCAATTGTTTTTCGTCAATTGAAATTTAGTTAAATGGATTGTCATGTAAGAAAAATTATACATTCGCTTCAATTTCATAAATACTTTTTATGTGGTAAAAATTTCATTTCAATAGGTTTAGAAATTTAGTATTCCTTCTTCCTTGCATCTGAAGCGATCGTTTCCGCATTCAATAACACGAGATTTCCTATCTCGGAAGTCCCGTATGGGAACTAAATTTTGCTAAAACCATCATAGAGTTGTACCTTTTAAAGTTAAGGAGTTTTATTTTCGTACCTCATCCAAGAAGGCGGCTAGCAAGGAACATAGTTTTAACATGCTGTAGGAAATGCATTGGCAGACTATCTTGTCTGAAACCACAGACACTAATCTTTGCAAAAATAGCCCTTTGGTGTTCCCCTTCAAAGTTTTTGATTTTTATATTTGTACCTCATCTCTGGCGTTAGCAGGGAAATAGTTTTAACATACGATCGTATTGGTGTTCCCTTTCAAAGTTTGTGAGTTTATGTTAGTACCTCATCCAAGATGACCCAAAGCGGGGAGAACCAGTATATGTTCCCATGTAGGAAATGCATTCAAAGATCTTCTCTGAAACCACTAGGCCCTTTGGGTTGATAATGTTCATACCTCATCCAAGGCGGAAAGCATTGTCAACATAACATTAACTGATCACCTGAACTAGGATTATCAGAAAGCCATTGTCAAGGTGAGCGATACAGGCTCTTAGGGATGTATTCTCCTGAGAGGTCAAAATTTTCCTGCATCAATTTTTTCTTGAAACCTATATTTTTAAAATGCGAACACCATGACAAAATCATTTTTGAAAAAAAAACCAATATGTTTGTGCTATCATCAGTTGAAAACTCCTATTTTTGGTGGTTTTGTGCAAATTTCATCAAATTTGGCATATTTTTGGGTCATTTTGGCAAAAAAATTGATTTCTACCATCAAGTTTTTTGCCAGAGTTTCCAGCTTGTTAGATCTGGTTTTTCTTCTAAAGAAATATCACTAATAAAAAGTATAAATCCGTCTTGAAAAACCAAGAAAGTTTCAGTTAAATGATAATTTTGTATTTTTAACAAAAAGAAAATAAATCAATTTAGATGACATCAGCAATAAAACATATTATCATGTATTATTTAAGCTTTTATTATTTAACGATCATTATTAACCAAGTAGTTAATAGCCATTTTTGGAAGCCCTGTAATTTTACATAGGTGCTGTGGCAAGCATTGGCCTAAGATTTACCCATTACTTGATAAACAACGCTACCTTTCCATCGTGACGTAAAATTAACTGTATTTGTAGAGGCTTTGTCTCATACGCATTTACTCCTTATCCCTTCATTTTTTCTTTCATTTGATTATTATTTTATTGTTATGACAATGGGCATTCATTTAAAAAAAGTTTATGTTCATTTTTGTCCATTTTTCAGAGCATAACATGATAAAATGCGAATATAATGCACCCTCGTTATATCGCCACCTTTGGGACCAGAAAAATTTTTGACGATAAGTGAGGGTGGCGATATATCGAGGGAATAAATTACATAGAAACTATGCAACTTTTTGAAAAATGTACCTTGAAAATGGTTGTCGATAAGTTGTGGGTTCGCCGTTAAATAGGGGCGGTATAACGAGGGTGCACAGTACATGAAAGGAATTGTTATCTTCAAAGATAGGGCTAAGCATTCATCTTTCCTAAAGATCAAAGTTGTGGGTATCATAGTTGCTATGTTGGTTGCAATGACGCCAAACATGGCCATTTAAGTGATTTGCACACAGGACGCTGGATGATAATTTTCAGGGTCAAGGTCAAAGGTTACAGTCAAGTATACTTGAGCATATTCCTTATGGTGGCATTGCCATATGCAAAAACATTAAATAAATATGCAAAAATATATTAAAACACACCAAATTGTCAAATAAATAATCAAAATGCTGACCCTTAGTCTAATTTCATAGTCAATTTTCATCGATTTTGCAATGAATCCCATTATTAAACCATGGGCTCCCAGGAGCCTGTATCGCTCACCTGGTTTTCATTTGCCACAATCAAGCTAACATTGTAAGTTATACAGTTAAACTTCAGTCTCTCTAACATTGGTAGCTCAAACTCAACCAATTTTTGAACTGTATTTAAAGTCTGATCATGTTTTACTTGTTTTGTTGGACTTTTTTGACGAAAAACATTCTTGCTAAGGACTACTTTTGACACCAGTTTTGAAGTCGAGATATCATTATGTAAATGGCGGTCAACAACAATTTTTAACACCATAAAGTCGCAAAATCAATATCTATTTGGAAACAAAATTTTATTGAAGTCAGACAATGTTGAATTTTCCCGCCTTATTTGGTGGTCATTTTGAAAATGGCGGTCAATGTACAATTTTCAACACCGGTTTTGAAGTCGCAACATCAATATATATTAGGAAAACAAATTCATTGAAATCAGACAATGTTGAATTTTCCCGCCTTTTTTGTCAGCCATTTTGAAAATGGCAGTCAATGAGCAATTTTTAACATCAGTTTTTGAAGTTGCCACGTCAATACCTATTTGGAAACCAAATTTCATTGTTGAATTTTCCCGCCTTTTTTGTCGGCCATTTTGAAAATGGCGATCAACGAAAAATTTTCAACACCGGTTTTGAAGTCGCAACATCAATATCTATTTGGAAACCAATTTTTATTGAAATCGGACAATGTTGCATTTTCCCGCCTTTTTTGGCGGCCATTTTGAAAATGGCGATCAACAAACAATTTTCAACACCAGTTTTGAAGTCGCCACAGCATGGCAAACATTTCATCAATTTACACTTAACCTTCATCTTCTATAGTTTTGAAAATAAAAGACGAAAAATACAAAAAAATTAAAAATTTGGTGAAAAAGGGCAATAACTCCTACAAAGGGTTTCTGATTTTCTTCAAAATTTCAGGGTGGATAGATCTTGATATGCTGAACATTTTATCAATTTAAAGTTGACCTCTATCTGTTATAGTTTTTTTTGATAAAAAATGAAAAATATCAAAATTTTGAAAATTTTACGGAAAAAGGGCGATAACTCTAAGACGGGTTTTCAGATTTTCTTCAAAATTGCAGGGCTGGTAGATCTTGCCATGCTGATCATTTTTACACCTGTCAGATTTTTGATATCTGTAACGGTATTCGAGTTATTTGCAAAATACAGCAATTTACCCCTATGTTCTATTTTTAGTAACAGCAGCCATGTTGTTTGACCCTCGGACTAATCGAACACTATTTTGAAACTGCATACCCTGGTGATGATTCAGGTCAAGTTTGGTTACAATTCGCCCAGCAGTTTCAGAGGAGAAGATTTTTGAAGTTGTTGACGGACGGACGGACGGACGACGGACGGACGACGGACGCAAAGTGATGGCAAAAGCTCACATGGCCTTTTAGGGCAGGTGAGCTAAAAATGATATATCATTTATTTCAATTAAAAAACCGTATAAAAAAAGACAGAACAAAAAACTGTCCCCTTAACTTGGCAAATATGATATCGTAAACCGGGAAATTTTCGCGATATTAACGTTTAGAATGGAAGCGCAAAAATAAACGGAGCGAATATACTCGTCTTTTATTGATTGATTGGTTGATTGAATATTGTTTAACGTCTACTGGGCAATATTCCAGCTATATCAAGACCAGAACAAGTTTGTTAACAAATAATCACTTTGGGGTTTTGAAAGAGTCATGGGACGGAAAATTCTGACTGCCACTGGGAAAGTAGGGTGAAATCAAAAGGGGCGGGGAATTTAACCTTGTAGCCAATCACCTACGGACCGATAAAAAAAGAGCTTGCTACAAGGGTTCTTTTACGTGTATTTCTTCCAACACGTGGACCTGAGTTTACATCCCATCCGAAAGATGGGCTGTGTATTTATTCATCCCGCACAACCACGGACATCCAGTTTTGGAGGGGTTATACCCCGCAGCCTGGAATACTGGGTCCTATTTGTATATCTCGGGGTTCCTCCGGGGTCGTCGATTATTGAAGTCAATAGTCAACAGTTTTCAACGCGAATAGAAAACCGCGCGAAATAAAATCCTGTCAATTAACCGCGAAATAAGGACGGCGCAAAAATTTTCCGGTTAACAGTATTTGTAAATAATGTCAAAGTTCAAGGTCAAAGGTTATTCGTAAATTGTTTCGCATTTCATTGAGATTATGTACCTTCATAAAAGGCAAAGGACACCCTTTAGCATGAGAGGATAGCTACAAACCTGGAAGATTTATACATTCTCAATTCTAATTTTAATCTTAATTTTAAAGGCTTCAAAAAAGGATATGACTTTCAAAAATTACAACTTTTTTAAGGTTTAGGTCAGAGGTCATATTTTATCTTTTTTTTTAAAAATTTTGTTTAATTTTAAATAACCTAAGTCAAAAGTATAATTTTAAGAATTTAATCATCAAGCAAAGCTCAGTATCGAACACTGCTAATGAAGGTATATGTATTGGTGATAAGAACAATAATGCATCTTAATGTTACAGGTTGGTGTTACGATGGAACGGGAACTTATGCTGCTTCTTTTTATTTTGCTGGATGCTGTTTATCCATGGGAGGCATTGTTGCTATGATGTTACCAATTCATCAAAGGATTCTTCATAAATCGAACCAGTCAAAGATGAAAATGAACAAGGAAAATTATGACACAAAATTGTAATAATTAATCATTTTAAGAAAATCATAGTTTTCCTTGCTTAACTTTAAAAATATTGCCTTATGAACTCACCTGGTCAGTTTTTAAACAAGCATATCCACTTTGTGATTTTGGATAAACGTGAGATTTGGTTGCAAAATTGTATCGTGACACATTTGTCAAAAGTTATTCCAGGCTGTTTGGATTCGAGCCTTCACATAAATAAATAGATTTTTCTTATAGTTCTATAAGAAAGTATTGTTTTACCACTTCTAATATAATAACAAAGCTTGAACGCACTATTGATTTTTTTCTCATCTTATTGATGAAAACAAAAGGCGGTAAGTAAATGCACGTAAGCTGTTTAAGCGCGAAGTTATTTTTAAATAACTAACAATAAAAAGTCTGTTTGTTATATTGACTTTTGTTTACAGCATCATTTTACATCAACCTACGCTTATTATAAACCTTTTGCTGATTGTTTCTTTAAGAAAACGTTCCCAGGCAAACTGAAGTGACAGAATCAATAAAACAGGAAAGATAACATGAAACACCTACAATCTCCAAATCAGTGGGATGAAGACCACAGTTTTTACATCTTGGTTCTCACTTACTTCACATTCATATTGTCTCAGCTCGGGTTTATCTTTATATTCATGTATACATAATCAAACTTGTTCTAGCTAATTTACTTACTTACTTAATCCTCTTCGTGCTGGCTTATAGCACATAAGGTCATTTCCAGAGACTTCCATACCTGTCTGTCTTGGGACCAGTGTTGGATTTGTCCCCATGTCCAAACTTTTTCCTTCATCTTTAACTGATCTTCTCCATGTTTCTTTTGGTCTTCCTCTCTTCCTCCTACCAGTTGATGTACATCTTAGAGCAACCCGTGGGATGGCAGTTGTGTGTATTCAACAGATGTGGCCTATCCATGTCCACCGTCGTTTCTTTATTTCAAGTGAAAGAGGAGTGGTGTTGGTTCTCCTGTATAATTCCTGATTTGATATGGTGTGTTAGGCCAAAAGATTCTTAGGAATCTTCTTCTATCTAATTTCAAAGAATATAATGTTGTATTTGTTGGTACATAAGCCATGAAGGAATATTGGGTAAATGCACATGAGACAAAGTCTCTATAAATACATGGTAAAACAAAGCAATGGAACAAAGCTTTGATTGTTGTTCTTCATCTGGAAGTCACAATGGGGCCATGAGAACATTTACACTTGTTTAATTAAATATATTTTCAGTGACGAAAAAGACAAAAGTTCTATGATATAGTTATATTAGAAAATTTTCGTTTTCTTTGATTCTAACAATCTAATTGATGCGTTGTTCTAGTGAACGGCAGTTGTTTATGCAAATGTTGAAAACCATAGATATGTATCCTAAAAAAACGTTTTCTATTCATCCAGGAAAGACAAAACATATTTTGTAAAGAACCACACTAAGTCAAACAAGAAGTACACGGAGAATGACGTAATGAAGATGTTGGAATTTTAAATAGATAATATTTTTTTTCGAATTTGGAGGTCGCGTTTTTCAACAGACAATGGAGATTCCCATGGGAACTAATTGCGCGCCGTTTTTAGCTGATCTCTTTCTTTTCTCGTATGAGGCCAAGTTTTCACAAGGGCTAACACAGAAAAAAAACCATAAAATTTAGCCAAGTCCTTTAATTTCAGCTTCCGCTACATAGACGATGTACTTTCTCTTAATAATCCAACGATATTGACAAAATATGGGTCATCTCAAAAGTTATTTTTTATCAGCTTGTAATTATGAATAAAATGAACATCATAACATTTACAATGCTTTATCTTTATTGTTTTCACGACTTAGAAGCGTATTTGGATACGCCGCAAATATTTTACTCCAATCCAGTACATATTGTTCAAGTTTGTTTTATTCAAATCATAATGACCGCCAAGTCGAACCGACCGTATACCTTTAGATACATATACATAGCTAGACCAATTAAGAATTGTACCTCTTTTCATAAAATGTTTCTTGAGGCGAAGGGTGATTAAAAATATAATACAATCATCAAAGATAAGATCCTTAGCATTCTATGTTCAAATTTCAAAAATATTAAAGAATAAAGACATAGAGGCTGGAAAGTATAACAAGGTCAACATGTTTTGATTGACACTTGAAAAGGAGAGAAATGAGTAGGGAGAAGAAATGTTACATTCTATACAGTCTCGAGAGGCTACTTCTTCGAATTCTAAAAAAAAAAAAAAAAACAAGCTGCATTGTTAACGGATAATGTTTTTATGTTGTACATGCGTTTCACGGAAAATAACATCAGAATAAAATGATATGGAAAGCCATAATCCAAAAAAAAATGTAAGAAAGGAATTACTCATTCAAAAAATAAAAAAAAGAAAAAAAATAGAATGAGGCCAAATACGGTGCCAATGACATCCACTGAATGAAGAATTAAGCATCAGTAAATTTAGTTGGCATTTGGAAAAAGTAATAAAATAAAAAATAGAAATAATAATAATAAAAAAAACACTAAGTCTTTCTACAGAGCAAACAAATTTTCAAATTAGACAATATATAGAAAGATATAGAAGGGGTCATTATTCTGCATGATCCATTGAGTTATTCTATGAAGCTTGTCTACATTCGTTTGCGACAGGGTATTCTCCCAACCAGCCTTGTAGTAACTGTAGACTGAGCCCCTTTAAACTAATCCGGTTGCTTGATGAACAGAAGTACAAAATTTCAGGCCCTTATCATTACCCTGTTTTGATATTTTTGTAATCTCTACTTTTCAAAGAAAATTTGAATTCTTGAAGTATTTACTTTGCTGCTCTACTATAGTTTTGGTTAAGTTATCAAAATAATTATTTAAATAATAAAACTAGCATTACTTTGATTACCCTCAATATCCACGTTATCAAACAAAATCATGTACAAATTCTTGACCATCTTTAAGTATGCATTTGAACGAATATAGAACGAACCTGGTAAATATTAAAATACAGGATTAAGATTTTTTTGAATCGTATAAAACAAAGAGAATACAAGGAAAGCAAGAGAATATTATCCTAAAAATTGAATACCTTAATGATTTTATTGGCATGTATATGTGTAGAGCCGGGGAATCGTGTTTTGCAAAAAAAAAAAAAAAAAACAAACAAAAAAAAAAAAACTCGGAACTCTATGGCGTCACCTACGGACGAAACTCCAACTAGAGGCTCACATGAGCCTGTATCGCTCACCTGGTGACTGGTTTTATTCATTGTCGCCAAGAGACCATCCATTAATGGCATTATTATCCATAATATACATCAGTTCACCAGATGTTACAGTCTCTGACTTACATGCTTAAGTGACAAGCTTTGAAGGAAACCACCCAAGGACTATTGTGACCAAGTTTGGTTCCCATTGGCTCTGTAGTTTCAGAGAAGATCTTTGAATGCATTTCACATAGGGTCACTATGTAACACTATGTTTCCCCCTGGTGGCCATCTTGAATGATGTATGAACATAAAAATCACAAATTTTAAATGCGACCACCAATGGACTATTGTAACCAAGTTTGGTTCCAATTGGCTCAATAGTTTCAAAGATCTTTAAATGCATTTCAGATAGGGTCCTTATGTGAAACTATAATCCTTGCTGGCGGCCATCTTGGATGATGTACCAACATAAAAATCACAAACTTTGAAGTGGATCACCAATGGACTATTGTGACTAAGTTTGGTTCCAATTGGCTCATTAGTTTCAGAGAAGAAGATCTTTGAAAGCATTTCAGATAGGGTCCTTATGTTAAACTATGTTCGACGCTGGCGGCCATCTTGGGTGATGTACCAAAATTAAAATCACAAACTTTGAAGTGGATCACCAATGAACTATTGTGACAAAGTTTGGTTCCAATTGGCTTGGTAATTTCAAAGGAGAAGATGTTTTAATGCATTTCACATAGGGTCCTTATGTTAAACTATGTTTTTCGCTGGCGGCCATCTTGGATGAGGTATGAACATAAAAATCACAACTTTAAAGTGGATGACCAATGGACTATTGTGATCAAGTTTGGTTCCAATTGGCTCAGTAGTTTCAGAGAAAAAGATCTTCGAATGCCTTTCCCATAGGGTCCCTATGTTAAACTATGTTCCCCCGCTAGCGGCCATCTTTGATGAGATGCGAACCTGCTGGACATCTGTAGAAATTGTAGTTATTGATAAGCTTAATACTTTTGCAATTCAAACTTAACCTCTATCACAAATAGTTTTTAAAATAAAAGTAAAATCGTATAAAAATCGTGAAAATTCAACAAAAAAGGGACTATAACTCCTATATGGGTCGTCAGATTTTTTTGAAAATTGCAGGACATGTAGATCTTATTATGCTGACCATTTTTGTATTTAAACTTTACACTTATCTGCTATCATTTTCAATATATAAGACAAAAAGTAACCAAAAAAAAAAAAAAAAAAAAAAAAGGAAATTTTGCGGAAAAGGGCAATAACTCCAAGACCGATTATCGGATATTCTCCAAAATTGCAGGGTGGGTTGATCTCATCATGCTGATCACTATTACTCCATGGCAGATTTTTGATATCTGTAACGGTTTTTGAGTTATTTGCAAAAAACAGAAATTTACCCCTATGTTCTATTTTTGGTAACAGCGGCCATGTTGTTTGGTCTACGGACATAAAAATCACAAACTTGAAAGTGCATACCCTGGTGATGATTCAGACCAAGTTTGGTTAATATTGGCCCAGTAGTTTCATAGGAGACGATCTTTGAATAAAAGTTAACGGACGGACGGACGACGGACGCCGAGTGATGGCAAAAGCTCACATGGCCTGTGGCCAGGTGAGCTAAAAACTGTAGCGGAAATTTGTGCAGGGTAAGTGTACAGACGATGGCATCCCTTTCAATAAAATAAATAACGTGCAATTATTTGATTTATTTTTTTATTTCATTTTGAGATTCCCCCTGTTTTGTCGCTGTCGTAGTCAGTTCTAGACAGTCAGTATCAATTTTCGTGAAATGTCTTATATGAAAATAGCAACACTGTTATGATTGACTGTATTTATTCTAAATGGAAACAGTTGTAAACAACTTTGTGTCAGTTTCAATGTTTATTTTGTTATCACCCCCATTGTCTTTTTGTGCAGTTTCCTGGTAGATTGTGGCATGTGATTGTAATCATTGGCCATTGTAAGTGTTCCTGTTATCTTTCCTCCATTAAGGGACCGACCATTTAACTTGAAAAAGGGGGGGGGGGGGCTAAAAA
>MJUU01026337.1:44449-73743 GCA_002080025.1 Modiolus philippinarum
CCAATTACACAGAATCATAAAGCAGCCATGAGATAAAGCGGATGCTCATGTTGACCTGTTTCAAAACTCATAACTGATGTGTGTCTACATAGCATTTTAATATGTCACTTAAACTACTTCGTCATTTCAACTAACAGGACATTTTGGACGTCACACTGTATGACACGTGCGTTGCATTTGATACAATTTGTGCTTTAATGAAGCAGTTTGGTGTATATGTTGACTTTTTCAGAAACAGAAAAAAATCATAAGTGTAAAGTTGATGTCCGTCTTATCATTTGATAACATTTTCAACATGACGAAACAAATAATAAGGAATTTAATCGAAAATGTATAACCAGACCACAATGCAAGGAACAAATTTTGTGGGACAATATTTTATAATTTTACATATCGGGTATCAGTGTTAAATAGTTTTCAAATGGAATATAATCTGTTTACTTATCAAATGTTGAATTTTTATTTAATATACATAGGTTTCAAAAAAAAAAAACAAAACAAAACAAAACAAAACAAAATACAAAAAATCATTATTGAAAGTTGAATCTGCATTATACGTTAAACTCCTCGTGACTTTCAAATAAACAACGGAAGAATGATAATTTGCATATAATCAAAACTAGAAAAATATGAATATTTATTCCAGAGAAAAGGAAAATGAGAAAACAGAAGAAGACACATTAACTGTCATAGAAAAAAAGAAACTCAAACCTTATGCACTTCCAGTGTGCATATTTATAAAACGACAGGGTGACAACACAAATGGACAATACATTTACCTCTCCAGCCTATGGAGTGTACATTTCACAGTTGATTCGTTACTGTCGAGCTTGTAGTTTGTACAGTGATTTTTTGAACAGAGCAAAAACACTGTCCCAAAAGCTGCTTAGTCAGGGATTTGTTCAACCTTTGTTAATTTCATCCCTCAAGAAATTCTATGGCCGTCACCATAGCATCATTGAAAGATATGACGTGTCAGTATCCCAAATGAAAGTGGACATTTTCAGCTAGATTCATGTCTTCCCGGATTTGACTACCGACTTTGACATTTTCCCGGATTGAATCACTCTCAGTGTGACGGGTGCTGTTAACAGAGCAGGACATGCTTACCCTTCCGGAGCACCTGATGTCACTCTCAGTTTCACTGGAGTTCACACTGTGAGTGCCTTTGTTCTGAATGTTGTGGTTTCTGGTTCTGTGCTTTGTGTCTGTCTGGCGTTATTGTTTTTGTGTCTAACGTCATTGTTTTCTGTGTTCTCGTTTTTGCCCTGTCTTTGGACTTCGATTTTTGTGAATTTCACCCCTTTGTTCCTTCGGTATTCTACTGTCGTTATTACATATTAACACCAAATTAAAAAATTAATAAATAACGGGAAAATCTCTTTTCCTGTTACATCTGAACTACCATATTTTTATGTCTGTCTCGTTGCCTCAAAATTCGTTTGTCGTTTTACTAAAATAGAAAATATTAGACTTGTTGGAACACAAAAAACTAAAGCACTAACAGGGTGAACTGTACAAAAAGGGTGACATCAGGTGCTCCGGAAAGGTAAGCATGTCCTGTTCTTCATACAGCACCCGTCACACTGTCGGTGAATCAATCCGGGGTAAAGTCAAAACCGGTAATGTCAAATCCGGGAAGACGTAAATCTAGCTGAAAATGTCAGTTTTCATTTGTGACACTGACATTTCATATCTATCTACCATGTCGTGGTGACGCCCATGGAATTTCTAAAGGGACGAAAGTAACATCGGCTGAGCATATTCCTGATTCAACAGGTTTTTGTGATAGACCTTTTGCTCTTTCCACAAGGTCACTGTATGACCTGCACGCTCTACAGTAACGAATTATTTGTGAAATATACACTCCATATACTGGGGAAGTAGATATATTGCTGAAGAAAAATTAACAATTGAAAAGTCAAAATCATCACGATTGTCATATTACCTAGATTTCAGACATTTATGTTCGTCAATGTATAACAAAAGGTCAAGGTATGAAGCAGAATTGGGAGTATCGGTTGTCTCTTTAATTTCAAGTTCACTGGGGTAGATCCGATGTACATATTCTTTAAATCATGGGTTATTAAGCGAATGTACATCGTCTATATATCTGAAGCTGAAATTAAAGGACTGGGCTAGTTGACTTTGTTTCTGTTGTACTAGCCATTGTAAAATCTTTGCTTCCTACGAAAAAGGAAAATGTTAACTAAACAAAGTGGCGCAGAATTTGTTCCCATATGAATCCCTATTGTCTGTTGGAAAAACGCGTCCTCCACATTCAATAAAAAATTTGTAGATCCGAAATTCAAGCATCTTTATCACGTCATTTTCACTGTATTTCTTGTTTGACTCAGTGTTGTTGTTAACAAAATATACTCGGCAAAAAAAGTTAAGGACCATATTCATTTAAATTTATGTATCTTTATTTTCATGTTGAAGCATGGGCGATCAACATTAAATTTTACACTGTGTAACACTTACCTTTATGAACATGTTTAATCTTAAAAGGATATAAAAAATAGACAATTAAGGACAGTATTAGATTTGCAAAATAATTAATACAGAATACAGACCATGAAATAAGACCAAAAACCCCAAAATAATTGATATTTCTGTTGAAATTTAAATATAAATTATGTATCTGAATTGGGCCAATGCCACTGCTGGTGGACCAGAGGTCCCCGGGAGTATTAACCAGCCACATAGTCAGACTTGTCTGATAAGAAAATTTTACCTTGCGTGTTAAAGAAATTTACTATTTTCATCAAAATTCAAACCACTCAAATAATGAGGCTTCATTCCGTGTATTGCACTCGGGAGATGTCCCTGGTACTGGATTTGACTTCCTATTTCGATATTTTCGAAATGAGTACTTCTTTTTGGACTACTTTTAGATTATGGCTCACCACATCATTTGGTTTTAATGCTCCTAATGAGAGGTTACTCATTGAAAGACGTGAACTGTTTTTATGCAACTTTGTATTTTTTGTATTTGAGCCATGTGGCCGATGCCACTGCTGGTGGACCAGAGGTCCCCGAGGGTATTCACCAGCCCAATAGCCAAGACTTGTCTGACAAGAAAATTTTACTAAAAAATACTGAGGCTTCAATCCGTGTATTCCACTCAGTAGATGTCCTTGGTACTGGATGTGGCTTCCTATTTTGATATTTTTGGAAATGAGTACTTTTGGATTATGTCTTTCCATATTATTTTATTTCATTGCTGCTGGTGATAGGATACTCCTTGAAACACGTGTACAGCATAACGGAATTAAAATATTTTTTTATGCAACTTCGGTATTCATTGTATTCTTATAGAATACATTAAATTTTTTTGTTCTGTACAATTAACTTTAATAATAATATTTGTCTATTAAGTTTAATAATAATATTTGTCTATTTCGTGAAAGGAAAATAATATACGACAGGGTTTAATAGTAAGCCTTAAGTGTGAGAAGAAGATAGCAACGCCCTCTGTTGGTTATCAAAATATTTTTTTTCAATGAATTGTTGAAGGCGTCATTTTCAAAATAAAGTATAGTGGAAGAAAACAAAAGTTTTGAAAATAAAAGAGTCACGGAAAAATGTAATAAAACATGTAGAAACTCAATCATTTGATACCCTGTAAAAGCATATGCAAGTGAAATAACACAATACCGAAGTTACTGTTAATTTATATTCTGCATATGCGCATTTCGACAACTTATGTCTCATCAGTGCAGATCAAACCAAAATATTTGGAAGTCCATTAACCGAAAAATGTGTAAATGCTGATAGAGAACAAATAACCAAACAGACTGTTTCCGAAAACTACACAATATATTAGCAAAAGATTAACACTTTTTTGGCAAGCGCTTCAAAAAACATATAAACTAAGTTAGATAATTACAAGATATCACACTTCAGAATATGTAACATATTGACAAAGATGTGATATTAGACAGAAATTGAGCTACAATGCATAACTTCACAAGTACTGAAATCAGCAAAACTACTTCAAACATTTACAAAAATTTTTAAGTTGACTTGCTGTAACACATAGTCAAAAGGTATATATTGGTTCTAACATAATGCGCACTCATTGAAAACTTTTTAGATTATTTGGATAAGTATTATTATTATTATTCAATTGTTGCTTTTTTTCAAATATTTTCGTACTGTTGGCTATCCCTTTTCTAACACCAAGTATCGATTGTAACCAAGTGAGACAAAATTTATGTGACTTGAGTAAAATAGGGAATGTTTCATACGTCAGACATCGCCTCACACGGTGCAAGACATGTATATAAGATCTCTATCTTGGCTTTGAGATCACTTTGCTTTACGAAGTGTGAAAATGGACAGATATGACTGTAATGAAGATCTGACGAATAAACAGGTATGTAATACTCGATTTTTTTTAGGAATTAGTATTTTCCCATGTGATAAAATGATATTTCTGGAGTGCCATCATCCAAGCGGGATAAACTACCCTACGAATTTTATTCATTGTGCAACTAAAGCTTAGGTTAATTAAAAAAAGAAATATTGATTGTAAATCTAAATAACTGAATTATTGTACTTTCTCTCTCTCAATCTTTTCATATTGTTAAGTTTTGAATTTGATTTTTCAGCAGTTTTGTCCGGGGCGAGTAAAAAAGCCTCAACAGTTACAACTCAATACGATAAAAATAATTTATGCAATAAACCATTATTCAAAAAGTCAAGATGCAAAGTCTGATGTAGGACCATATAACATTAAAAACCAGAGTTTTTCTGTCGAAGTAGAAAGTAAATTATTTTAGCTGAGAATCTGCGTTAAATCCAAAAATAATTTACTTTGTGTATTATTGGGTTGGATATGTACTTTACATAGAAGTTTATATAAGCATATTTTTTTACAAACAGAAATACACTTAATATTTTTTATGAGGTAAATTTTGCACAATTTTAATTCTCCATAAAGAATCGGTCACAATTTTATTCTCAATGAAGAAAAGGTCAGAATTTTAATTCTTTCGTAAATGGATGTTTTCTGTGTAAGACAGCCCATAGAAAACAGGGTCGCGTGAAGCTGTCTTAAACGGGTAAACGTTCAATCCGACATTGCAGTTTGTTCGACGTCACAACTGTTGCCACAATAAACTCCATGGATGATTTGACGTCACAATTTAGAACTCTGCAAGAAATGGCAGGATTTAATCTACAGTTGGTTGCAGTCATAACCTCTACGAAGTTAACTTAGAACTGTTCTGATGACTGCTCTAAGTTAACTTAGAATTGTTCTAGAACGGCTCTAGAGCAGTCATAAAAGCAGTCATTTTGTAGAATTGTTCTAAAAACGGCCATTGTCAAGAACAGTTATAAAAACGGTCACAACCTGTTCAGTCATGATCAGGAGTTGTTCTAAAAGCAGTTATGGTCAGGAGTTGGTCTTAAACCAGTCATAGCTAAGAACTGTTCTGATTAAGAATAAATTATTCAATATACTCGGAAATCACCGAGATACTTATACCAAGGACGTATATATTAACGTTATAGACTAGAAGATTTAAAAAAATCGTCCAAATCTGGGACTAATAATTCAGTCCAAGTACAAATATATAACATGTTTAAATTTCTTATTCATTTATTTTCTTATTAAAACCGCAGGTTGCTACAGTGGCTATTCTCTCTGTATTAAATAATCAAAACATTACAAGAAGTTTTATGATTGCCGGCATCAATATTATATTGATCGCAGAAAATTTATCCTTTGGCATCTTTTTTAGTCAAATTTAAGAAAGTTTCATGATTACAGGCATCGTTATAATATTGATTGAGTAAATGTCCAATTTGCCATTGGTTTTTAGTCAAATTACAGTAAGTCTATTGATTGCAGGCATTGATATTATGTCAACTGCGAAAAATGTCCCTTTTGCCCTATGAATTTATTCAAATTACATTGAGTTTCATGATTGGAGCATCGATATTATATCGATTGCAAAAAAATGTCCCTGTTGCCATCTGTTTTTAGGTCAAATAACTGTAAATTCATTGATTGCGGGCATTGATATTATGTCGATTGTGGAAAATGTCCCTTTTGTCATATGAATTTATTCAAATTACATTAAGTTTCCTGATTATGGGCATTGATATTATATCGATTGCAGCAAATTTCCCTTTTGCTATCTGTTTTTAGTCAAAATACAGTTTCATGATTGCAGGCATTGATATTATGTTGATTGCAGAAAATGTCCCTTTTGTTATATGATTTTATTTAAATTATATTGAGTTTCATGATTGCGGGCATCGATATTATGTTGACTGCAGAAAATGTCCCTTTTGCCATTTGATTTTTATTCAAATTATATTCAGTTTAATTATTGTGGGCATCGATATTATATTGATTGCAGAAAATGTCCCTTTTGCTACATGTATATGATTTTATTCAAAATATATTGAGTTTTATATATTGCGGGCATTGATATTATGTCGAATGAAGAAAATGTCCCTTTTGCCATATGATTTTATTCAAATTATATCGAGTTTCATTATTGTGGGCATCTTTTTTATATCGAATGCAGAAAATGTTCCTTTTGCCATCTGATCTTATTCAAATTATATTGAGTTTCATGATTGCGGGCATCGATATTATGTCGAATGCAGAAAATTTCTCTTTGCTATCTCTTTTTAGTCAAAATACGGTAAGTTTCATGATTGGGGGTATTGATATAATGTCTATTGTGGAAAATGTCCCTTTTGCCATATGATTTTATTCAAATTATATTGAGTTTCATGTTTGCGGGTTTTCGATATTATAACGAATGCTGAAAATGTCCCTTTTGCCATATGATTTTATTCAGATTATATTGAGTTTCGTTATGGCAGGCATCGATATTATGTCGATTGCTGAAAATGTCTGTTTTGCAAAATGAGTTTTTTTTTCAAAGTACATTAAGTTTTCTGATTGCGGGTATCGATATTATATCGATTTCAGAAAATGTCCCTTTTCCCATCAGTTTTTAGTCAAATTATAGGAGGTTTAAAATCTAATTTCAAATCTGAGATAACAATCTACAAAACAAGTAGCATATTTTTATGATTCAGAGAAAACAGTGCTTCTTATTAACACAAAGTAAAGAAACACCAAATAGTTCAAAAACAGTTAAGAACTTATTTATATTACCGAAAACATTAACGCCGAGCTGAAAATGCGCAAACCACATTGGATATCCAACACATTAACAGACACGGTATTGCACCCCCGCCCCAACTAAAACTAACGAAAAAGGGGACAATTTCTCTATTTTAGATACCAGCAATCATAAAACTTCCTATAATACCCGGGCTATCACAAGGAAAAGGAAAATTTTTGTATTCAATACGGAATAATCAAGTCCGATCGTCGCAAAGATAGCCCCGTTATCATGACCCATAGGGAACTATTGTAACGCACGTTATAATGACCACTTTTAGAACTGCTCTAGTGTATGACCACTTTTAGAACCTAAGTTAACTTAGAACTATGAACATTTTTATGACCATTTTTAGAGCTATGAAAGCTTTTAGAACAGTTCTACGTAGAACCAATTATGACCGCTTTTAGAACTGCTCTAAGTTAACTTAGAGCAGTCATATTTTATGACCGTTTCTAGAATTTGTTCTATGACTGCTTTAAGTTAACTTAGAGTTAACTTGGACGAGAGGTTATGTCTGCACCAAACTGTATTTCGGGTGGGTTGTTGTATTTTACGGAAGAAATAAGTTCTTGTATTCGACCAAAATTGAAGATCGGGATATATTCCACTCGTGTGAGAAATTCTACGTCTTTTACCCTCATTTCACTCGGGAAAAGACGGAATTTCTCACACCCGTGGAAGATATTCCTTATCTTTAATATGGTCTTGTATAAAAACCTATTACTCTCCATGAAGAATAGGTCAGAGTTTTAATTCATCATGAAGAATAGGTCACAATTTTAATTCTCATTGAAGAGTAGGTCACAAGCTTAATTCTCTATGAGGAATATGTTAAGTTCTTTATCTTTGTCAATTAATTATGAAATAAATGCTGAAGAAATAAATGATCATGCAACAAATTTCAATGAACTGAAGATAGATAGACACGTTTACTCATATCAATGATATTTCGTTATAAGTCAGCACAATTGAAGGACCAATTCTACTAATTTGAATTCTGTAATAAAAAGCGTCATTCACCATTCTGTTTTTTTTTTGGTAGAATTGAGATAAAAGTTTGCTCATTTTTTGCAAATTTTTCACCCAAATTTACAAAGAATGCACAGACAAAATATGGTAAGACATATTTTAGCTATTAGAAATGAACCTTTTATCCTGAGAATCTCATATATTTTTGTAAATAAATAGTTTATAATATAATCAATTGGTTACAATGAAAAAATGTAAACTGTCGCCATGCTTTTAACGGAGATATATTATAAAGTGTCCGGATTAAACATTATTTTTGGGATAAGGGAGCTAAGTCGCAGCAAAGTGAACGAAATATGATGTTTCAAATCTTTCATTCAGTTTTGACGTCACAAAGGAAACGCCGTCAAATTACTATTCTGGTCAGAAAATCACACCTTCCCCGTATCAGACTCTTAATTTTCAAATTCACGATGAAATTGTGCATCGCAACAGTGTCTAACTACCTTAAACAGTCATATCTGTTACAAAATCCTTACACTTTGCTGAAACCTTGACAAATTAAATAAACAGACACCAAATTCTGATGACGTCACAGACATATTATAAAAACCTTTTCTAAAACGACCCTAAGGGGAGCAATAACAACTCAAAGCCACCATAAGATCTTCAATGAACGGTGAGGAAACCCCACACCCAACGGTAGGTCGGAGTTGGCCCCTAAATAAAAGAGTAATCAAGTTCAGCGAAATAAGCATCTTCCTAGAATCCGATAGACATAAAGTGAACTAACTATTTTAGACCTAAATGAGGAAGCAGAGGTTAATATTAAGATTTTAATGTCTATTAAACATCATATTGACCGATGCCCAAGGCCTGCATTTCTTTAATTATACAATAATCAGCTTATACGAGTGTGTCGATCTCACAATTAACAATGAAGGGATATGTAGTAAATGCAAATGAGACAAAATCTCTACAAATACATGGTAACACAGCAATGGAACAACGCTTTTATTGTTGTTCTTCATCTTGAAGTCTTATATTCCGTTATGAAATAAAAATCTGTATGAAAGTGAGGAACCGCCTCGAAGTAAAAGTAGCAACTACTATCAAGTACTGAATATTAGTAAAAAAAAAAGACGAAACTTCCACGAGTCTTTTCAACAGTTTCATGCCGAGTCCATATAAAATATTTATTCAGAGTCACCAGACTAGAATTGCATTTATCCTAAAATAAAAGTAATATTTACACTTTCATCAGAAAGCAAAAAAAAAACATTTGGACTAATACCTTTAATAGGCTCTTCATGTTTCGTTGGACTAAAATTTGTGAAAAAAAAACATAATAGATAAAAAAATGTGTTATTAACGAGTAAATGTTTCGTGACTCAGTCAGCAGGGTACAATTATAAAATGTTCCTTTCAGACGATGAAGGAACATTAAGCACTAAAAATGCATTAGTATTAATAGTTTGTTGATTATAGAAAAAGGCAAAATGCAATTGATTTTTTGATTGTCAAATTAAGATAAAAAATCATGATAGCGTACAAATACACTAATGTGTAGCTTACAATCGTAACAGATATTTCACTGAAGAGAAAAACAGAGCATAGTGAAATATATACTTGTTCTATATACTATAGGGAAACGGGATAGATAGAGGGAAGGTTTGGGTATCCATAAACCGGTTCAACCCCACCACTGGCTTTTGCTTGTGCCGGTACCAAGCCCGGCTATCCCGAGTTCCTATCGTTATTTGTGTTTGTCTCTGGTCTTCATTATTGTTTTTCTGGTGTAGTTCGCTTGTGAATTGTGGCATGTGATTATGGTTTTTTGTCCATAATATGTGTTTACTGTTATCCTGTTTTGTAATGGTACAATCATTCACGTTGAACGAAAATTCGTGGCGTTAATTTGATTATTTTTGATTCTTTAATTTCTTATTGTTTATATATCAATAATGCCGAAAAATGTCACTTGCTCATCATCTTATAGACTATGTTTTCTTAGAAGTAGAACCAAACAGTAAATAAACAGGCTTTTAACTAGAATAACACAAAAATTATTTGTCACCTTTATAATAGTAAAAAAACATGAAATTTAAAAACTGGAGGATAAATACACTGATCTCATTTTTTCTCTCTGAATTACTTTTTATGGACCTGAATTTTCACAAGTTAGACAATCTCTGAAATAGTACTGCATTGTACTGATACGAATTCCCCGTTGTATATCGTTTGTTCTTAATTTTTAAAGAGCTGTCGAATATTTATGAATGCAAGTTTAATTCTGGAAAATGCTAATGAATTCAAAATATAGCAAAAGATGTCAACAGTTAGTTCAATACCATCTTATTTTTAAAATGAGAAGAATACCGAATATGCTTGTAAAATGGCACTTCTGGTTTGAACAAACTTGCGTAACATTTAGAATCGGTGTTAATATTGGTTTTAATCAAATACTGCAAAATTGATGAACTGCCATATAATATACTTCAAATATAAACAACAATATTTGTTTATTATTAACATTTTAACTTATATTTGTTTCAGAATGTTCATAAGCAAACATCATACGGTCTTAATTCTCCTCCTTTGACCATATCAAATGATAAACAGACATTACCTAGACTAGACAATAATTTGATTCGTGGTGTTCCTTGTCCATCAAGAAGATACGTTTACTCAGATATGATTTGTGACTGGTATGGACCGCCAGCACTGGAAATGCCGAGGGACCCATATTTTCCGCTAAACTGCGATCATAGGCTCTGCCCACTTTATGAACCTCCTCATATGAATCTTGGTTTTACCCCCGTAACCCGTCCTATATTTCGGTACTCTGATCAGAGATGTCTCAATATTCCTATGGCAACAGGCAGCAGATTTCAAGCCTTTAAACAAGAGGAATCTCGTATGACCTCATCAACTCACTGTCATGACAGAAATCAAGACGGGATGTTGCCGTATAGAGGTAACCATCATCGCAGAACAATACATGCATTGTCTGGTTCTGAGAGTCTTTTCAAATTTGATGGAAATGGCAAGCCTCTAAGCAACAGCAGCATTCCATACTATAATAATATAGCTTCTACAAGTTACACAGACACAGAATGTACCAACACTTCCAGCAAATTAATCGGAAACATGTTCCCGATAGCATCATCTCAAAATCGTGACACACAAGTTGAGTAAGTGGAGTACTTCAGCCATCTTTATGCTTGTAATTAGTTTTTTTATTGATCATTTTGCATAAAAAAAATTTTTACCATAGGCAAATATGCTTACGATGTACCAATCATGATAATGTTGTAAATGACCATTGTTAACTACTGACCAAAGTGCACCACCCTGTCAAATTAAATAAATAAATGAGATAATTACACAAAAAAGGTAAAAGGTAAACAAATAAACCAAAGGAAAAAAGTACAACTACAAAAACAGTGAAGCCCCACAATAAGAAAAGAAAAAATAATTCACGGGTTACGAGAAAGAATAATTCATGATGAAATTTTTCCATATTTAGAAAAAGATTGTTTTGTATCAAGAATGAAGAACAGATGTATTGTATTGTGCTTTATTTCTCTAAAAGGCTGTCATTGTGTTTGTTTTTTAATTCTAATGTTAACATTTTTTGAGCAAGTTAAATTACTCATAAGTGTAATTAATTGTTTTTGTAAACATTCTCTTGAAGTTTACTGTAATTCAATTGATCTCTCAAGCAAGTATTTCATCTTTTTGCGTATACTCTTAGACATATTTTTCTCAAAGAACTGTAAGACAAACTTTTAAAGCCCTTGCATGGGTTATCGTCAAATTTACAAGAATTGATTTAGTATTTTCCAAATAATATTTCAATTTACCAAAATGGATCTCTTATTGAGCGACATCGATCAAAATTAAATTGTAAAACACTTCATTTTAATGACAATTAATTATCGTCCTGTAATGTATTCCTTAAATATCTTGCCAGTTTTGGAGCAAATGATTTCCTTACGAAAGATTTATATCAGCCAAATCAACACCAAATGGTATGTGCAGTGTGCAAAGACAGAGCTGTATGCCGACATTATGGAGTTATAACATGTGAAGGATGTAAAGGATTTTTCAAGGTTAGTGTAACCCATATTTCTAGTATGCATAGGTTAACTAATGTGGAATATACATTCTGTTAGGGCGATTTCCAGTGGTTTGTATCTTGTGCTCCTGAAGGAATATCCTTTTTCACGCTTTTAAAATTGGAAAAATCTCGTTTAATGCCCAGGGTGATTGTTGTCCCTCTGTAAAGCATTATTTGTTTTTTTTTAAGTTTTATCCAAAGTCATGACTGACAGACACATTCATGACTTCGGGGCAGATAGTCTTGCAATTTGGATATTTTCTATTGGCATGGGCCGATCAGTTTGTCTTATCAACCGGCCATCTATTGGCCACAAAGGAATCATGTTGATGTAGAGCAAATGCAACAAAATGTCCTATTAACCTTCGTAACCTTAAAAATCTATGGTTGCTTGTGTCAGTTTTATTTCTTTGCTAATGTATAAGTCAAAATGATTGTTATAACTAATCCAACCTTTGTAAAATGATTTATAGAACCATGTTATGTCAAATTGTGCTTTATTTTGACAGAGGTCAGTGCAGAATAAAACTAAATATATGTGCAAGACAAAAAATTGCTCAGTGGATTGCCACACAAGGGTAAAGTGCAGATATTGCAGATTCCAGCGATGTATTCAGGTGGGAATGAAAGCGGAGAGTAAGTTTTTGATAATTTTTATTTAAACATCTTCATTTAAAAATCGCAATTAACTAAGTTTGCATTTGTGGACCCGGGTGTTAGAACCCCTTTTTTCCAAAACAAAAAAAGTTCACAAATTAGACAAAATCGTCTTACGAAGCCGATTGAGACAAACTGTATTTCGAAAGCCCCCTTTTTGTAGGCTGTATCTATAGGCTATTTATGTCTTGAAATGTTGATTTATGGAGTATGTTTTTGATAAAGCATTATCATTTTTTACTCACGAACACCAACCTATCTACATTTTCATTTGTTTACTTTAAATTACTTCAGTTTCAATTAGTAACATTTATTTGAAATCCTATCTATTTGCGAAATTGACCAGCGAACGTCAAAAAAAAGCATGAATTTAACTTTTAACAGCATACCCTGAAAGAATTGATTTTTTGTAGGCATACATATCTAACTAACTATGAATAATATCCCATTGTTTTTTGGAGGTTATATAAACCTATCAATATCATACGTGATAAGAAATTTTGAATGTTAATCAGAATTATTATATAGATTGCAGTGAAAGATTGAAATTTCTCAGTGAAATAAAAGTGATAATTAACTGTAAAATTGTTTTCCATAATTTCACTCTCGGAAGTGACGTCACAATGGACGTTGTCAACGTTGTTGTTACGTAAACGTCGCAGCGGATTAACATAGAAAACGTAGTTCATGCAATGAATCTGAAATTCAACTTCTATATATGTGAGAAGATCTATGTAATGAAAACAATAACTAATCCCAGATTCTGATTATCGAAAATATTCAACTCATGATCGAAAAACGCTGTAATTCACTCAAGTGAATTACTGCGTTATTCGATCATTCGTTGAATATTTTGCGATAATCAGAATCTCGGATTTACAATATGAAATTGAATAATATATGCGGGTTAAAACAAAATTGTTAAGCAAGAATACAAAACCAAATAAAGTTACAAATCAACAATGGTTGCTAACTAGCAAACTTGAGAGTACTCATAATATTCTCAAGACGATATAGCAAGAAATGATTCAATCTCCGAAACAGAGGTGCATAGCTCTTCCTACGTCAGATAGCACCTCTGCCACACCGGAAGGAGAGATGGCCGATTTTCATGACGTCACAGTGTGAAATACGTCAGGATTTTTACGACGTCACTGTGAAAAGGGCGTGGTAAATCAAATATGGAGGACAAGGTGTGGCAGAGGTGATAATCTGACGTAGGAAGAGCTATGCACCTCTGTTTCGGAGATTGGAAATGATTGTCGGGTTCAAACAAAGGGGTTTATCAAATATGTGACAGTATATAAGTGCTGTTATATCTAACTATATGTGAATTACTTAACGAATTAATGAATATTTTTGATAACTAGGTGCATAAGGAAAAATGGTTGTTGATGTATATCATGTATATTAAGGTCATCACTTATTTTGTCATTTCACAGCTGTTTAAGAACAGTGATTTTTATAATGCGAGAGATGGACCTGATCTTAAATAATCACAGACTTTTTCATAAGCAAACTAACGTTAAATACTTCCAAATAATGTCAGAAATTCTTAATTTAATATGCTTAATGGAAATGTTCTTGATGGAATTAGGCATGATTTATCTGAGTTGCCAGTACGATTATCTTTTTACTTCATTGAGGGTGCAGTAATCTCATTATTAGCAAATGCGTAAATCCGACAGGAATATGGCTCGAATATTTCAACCCTCCTCATATTCTCCTTACTCGAGTTGCATTAAGAGATCTCAGTGAGTGGAACATAACAATTGGATTATTAGGTTTATTAGGAATACAGTCTGGTACCTATTTTACCCTATACTTGGGACTCTCAAAAGTCAATAGTAAGCAAAACTTCGAATTAAACTGTAATCCCAAGGTTAATTGATTAAAAAAATGGATACTTAATGAAGTATGTATTGTAAGAAACATGCCCAAAAGAGTGTACTTTAGTAATATCTTTTTGATATCAGTTTCTACGTTCTATTTAGTTGCAATTGGCGTTTAAGTTTAAAAATTAAAGATTCAATTTAAGTGACATGTTCAATATACACCGTCTATAAACAAACTCTATATTGTTTTATGCAAACTGTTAGATGAAGAACGGTATTTTTTTTATCTGTAACGAATGTGAAATTTGTTTGGACCAATGCAAACGTTTTTTTTATATTATATTAACTACGGTGACCCCTAGATGCTTTGTTTTTGGGTCGTTTTAACCTGGATATGGGATGTTGTCTCCTTGACATTTACCCCATTTCCTTTCTTTTTCATACATTTTTACGTTACAAATACAATAATGTGAACTATTTTTTAGTTGTCAGGACCGGAATCCTGAAAGGAAGACGAGGTCGACTTTCATCTAGTTCATTTCGCACCGAGAATGCTGCAGATTAAAAGACAATAAAGTATACTCAAAATTAAGAAGACACATTCGGTATGCTGCAAATCAAAAATAATTGTATGTGTTTTTCATAAAAAACATTCCTTTTGACAGTTTTACACGGAAGGAAATTATAGACACTTATTGTCTTATAAATATCATTGGATGTTTAGTGTTCAAAGGTTTATGGCATATCCTATGTCACGATTCATATATGAAATTCTCATATTTGAGGTGTATTTTTATGGTATTTTTCATTTTTGTAAGTTACATATATTTTCACATTTTAACATTACGATTCTTTAATCTGTTGTAAAAATTTCACAAAGGAGTAAATAGTTAAGTTAGTATTCCAGCTAAGAGTCAGGCAGGGGGTGGCACATCAAAATTTAAGATTCTGTATTTTTTGGCTTAGATGTGCTCATTTGGTTATAAAAACATATCCCAAAAAGTTTTTACATTCGAACATGTGTTAAGTCTCGAGATAACTTTTGACTGGTTATATAGAGAAAAAATGGCGGGAAATTTTTCCTGTACTTTTTACTGTAGAATGTAACTAAAATTTGGACGCCGATAACTCAAAAAGGCAAAGTTACACAGAACTTTTATCAATCAAAATGGCGTTTTCTTGATTAGTTTTGTTAAAATCAAACATCAAAAGTCTGCGTTTTTTTCTTCAATGTGCCACTGTACCAATGCAGTTTGCCTGTTTCATAAGCGGACTGGTACTTAAATAAATAAAATAGTAAAATGTGGAGAGAAAAAGAGTTCTTTGAGTCGTACTCTCCGTTTATGATTTCGAAAAAAGTCAATCTGGTATTTTTTCCTGCAACATTCAGCTATAATTTCAACATTTTCGATACAATTTTTTTTGTCTCACTTGACAATTGATCCTCAATGTTAACTTAAGGTCTATTAGGCATTTTAATTGTTAATTGACCATTTTTTACCTTCTTAAAAGATTTAACTTCGGCATATTCCTTTATAAACTTTTATACATGAGACCCGACAGATAAAATCTATTTGACAAATTGTCATAGTTGGTCTTTTAAAAGACATTGTTTTTGTACACAGTTATAATAAAGCCTTTTCTAATTTTTGTGCTTATTTTGATACGTGTAATATTTTCTTTTTTTTACTTGTAAAAATTGTTTTTAGCTGTTCACCTAATCAAAGGTGTTTTTAGGTAGCAAAAATATTTTATTGATGAGCGCTAAATTGTTTAATAATCTTTAGATAAAGTGAGGATAAGCAAAATTTAAATGAAATAAAATTTTGTTTCAGAAACTTAATAAATGACTATTTATATGGGAAAGTAGGTGAGCAGCAAATAAACAAATTTTTTAGTTAGGTCTGACGCCTGACAGATGAAATCTTTTTGTTATTGTTTGTCGTTTATAAGACATTGTTTGTGATTTTTTGTAAGCTTTTTGTGATTTTTTTGTTCATTCTTATGTATGTAATATTTTCTTTTTCTACAATTAAAGTGTTTTTTTCTAAAAGTAAATAAGGGGGATATGTCTGTGCTATTCTGGAATAAATGGATATTGAAAAGACATTTGCAAATAAGAGGCTGTAAAACATTTTCTGGTTTTTATTTATTCGAACGCTCAAAACATAGAATGTATTGTTTCAAGGTAAAAAGGTAAAAAGTCAAGTCATCCTTCATCGAGGGAAACTGATTTCGTATATTTAATTATCCAATGAAATTAGTTTCGGCTTTTAGTTTTGTTTATTAAATTCTGAAATCAATAGAATACTCGGAATTCGTCTGTTATACTCTTTACTTTTAGTTCTATAAAAATGTTTTTGTTGTGTTAATTTTCGCTCACTTTTTTCCAGTTGTATTGCCAAAACATAAAGGAAATTTAGCTTAGCTGCCTTCCTATTTCCATTGTGAGCTTTTGCCATCACTTGGTGTCTGTCACCTGTCCGTAAACGTTTCATTCAATACCCTCTGAAACCAAAGAACCCATAGGAACTTCACATGTTCAGTGCATGGTCCGATTCAAAACACATCCGGAAACTTTCTAAGAATATTGTGACTTAACGTCGTCCTTTATTTAGCACTTGAAACGCGAACCACGGACAAAAATACTTTTTTTAAAAAGAAGACAGGAAAGTTGGCAAACAAGCACTGAACGTGCGTTGAAATTAGTCTACCAATATCTTCTCAGAAGATATGTGTCCAACAATGAAATACCAATGTTTATCTGCAAAAATTTAAAAGCTCTGGACACGTCATACCATATATTGGTCTCCTCAAATCATCTACCCCTCTGTAAAGTAATTCAGAAACCGAACCGCCAGTAAAAAAACGGGCCCAATAAAAACCAAGGGTGAAATCAGGTGTACCGGTAGAGTAAGCATCTCCTGCATCTTATAAGACACCTGCCGTGTTGAACCTGTCAACCCCGGCAGTAAAGTCAAATCCAGAAGAGGAAAAAAACGTTAGCTGTAACGGGAAAGATGTGTTGTCATTCCGGGAAACAGATATCCTGTAGAGATCCACAAGATTGGAAGGTTGACTGAAAAGGCATGTCTCAGTAGTGTTAAATTGCAATTTCTAATATGACTCCCTTTTTCGCTTTGGTAACAAAGCTATGTTCTAATTCAAACAATATTTTTAGCACATGCCTGTATTTTTTTTTTACAAAAGGGCAATATTCCTTTTCTTTTCTTTTTTGGCTTCTAAGATAACATAACTAAGGAGTCAACTAAATCAGAAATACAACCAGCTAACACGTATACTCGATTTTAAAATATCCGTATTTATATTTTTATATCAGATTATTTGTATTAATGCATAAGCTTAGGAGCCATTTGTATTAATAAAACAATGAATATAGATTTCTCCTTGTCCATTATTGTGTGTTTGTATGCAGTTTCCCGACATCTCTCAATTCTGGTGTCAAACCAAATATTGCTCTCTAAAAGCCTCTTCGAATGTTCAAAACGCTTGTTAAATATACTAGAATCATAATGAATTGGGCTCTATATGAATAAGAACATGATCATACCTTATATTTGTCTTCATTTTATACCTCGCTATCGCTCGGTATAAAATATTGACAAATGTAAGGTTTGCCCATGTTCTAATTAGCATAAAGTCCGCTTGCAATAATCTATTTCTTAAGCAGTCTAAATGGCTCAATTTAAGCACGCATTCCTGATCACCGTCAAATTAATAATACTTTTTTAGAGGTAAAGTAATCACGGGACTCTCTTGTCCCACTTAGCCACTTCAAAAAGACAGTGTTATATATTTCACGAAAGGATATGTAAATGAACACGAGTTACTGTAAATTTAGATTCTGCTTATGCGCATTTCGACAACCTATGTCTCTTAAGTGCAGATCAAACCAAACCCTTGGAAATCCATATATCGAGATATGTGTAAAATCTGATAGAGGACAAAGTAATAGGGTCTAAATAGTAAAGCCAAAACCAGCTAAGGAAAAAGAGTTATGTCAGAGGGAGATACTCCTTAGTTATGACCAACATTCTTAAAAATTAGATATTGCAAGTTTCCAAATAATAAGTTATTCTAACGTTTGTTTTGTTCCATGATTACATGTTCATTTCAAAATAGGTAATAGTAAATAATCAGCAGAATAGAAGTAAATTCAACGCAAAAGATTCAAATGTGTAAGGATAAAGTCAAGTGAAGCGTGAGCTGAAAAATTTGAATATATCCTATTGTAGAATGTTTAATGACTGATATTGTCTGAGTGTATCGACGGCCCAAATGTCAAGTACTTCTGTAAATAGTCGATAAAACAATGTTTTGAAATGTTTTGAAAAATGTTAAACTATAAGCTGAAAATGCTAATGTAAAAACAATCCAAAATTAAGAACATGAATGCAAATAATAACATACTGAACTAGTTTTCAAAATCTAAACTTAATTTTGACTTTTAAATTGCTTTGCACCCTGCTTCTGCTAAAATATTAACTCATATGTTGGTAATTGTCAATTAAGGGCACTTGGTCCAAAAGCCGTTCACTGATTGGTTGTACTTATTAGTTAAGAGGACGACTGTTTGGTTCCAAAGGAAGTGGCAAACATTGTTGAGCCAGAATATCTAATAACGAAAGCTGACCAGGAAATTTATTTGCAAACACTTTAGGACACAAAAGATAATTTCTTTTTCTTTATTTTACAACACTACTGAATCTGTTCCCTCCTCAGAATCACAAAGTTGTTTCTAGAATTTATATTTCACACATTTAGTGTATAATAGGACCTTTTTGTCAAACATGCTTTTATATTATCTTAAAACAAACTTTTATCTCCAAATAAATAACTAATTGAATACATCTTAAATAATCTTAGAGTATTCCTCCTTGGGTCAAGTATAACTTATTCAGTTGAAGAATTATATTGTTATGTTTATCATACATTATATTCAATATGAAAAAAAGATTATGTAATCATACATGATGGTTTTTACTAATAGTCTCATTTATTTGTTGTTGATTATTGTTTTTGTATAGTTATAATGACTATAATTGTACTGTCTTTGCCCCTTTTGGGCCCCTAATTGATAAAAAAAAACTTGTATTCTTGTATTCTTGTATACAGAACATGATTATGATGGAAGTAGTAAAATCATGTTTTCAGTGTTTTTTTTATAAGATGTGTATCATATGCTACTAGATGACAGCTAATGAAAAATTTACACCTGTAATTGTTTTTTTCGCAACATGCTCACCTCATGGGAAGTTATTTTACATAAACAAATGTACTTTTCAATTAAAACTGTAGGGTACAATTTTGTGTATATACAGCTTAGTCTTCTGCTCGTTCTAAACACAATACGTTTGCTCTAATTACCCATTGACGAATATTTATTTAATGAAACTTTATATCCTATCACGATTGGCGCACACTCAGCATAAAAAATATTTTTATACATTTCATGTGAATGCATACACAAGTTATAACTATTTTAACATTTCATGAAAATTCATGCAAAGATGAATAAAATTTCACAGTATCAAAAAGGCTCAGTAGGTTAGACACTTGTTTTGTGTTGTCCTCGTTATTGTAAACAACTAATAGCAGTAACAACGGCAGTAGAATAACGAAGGAACAAAGGCGCGAAATTCACAAAAATCGAAGTCCAAAGACAGGGCAAAAACGAGAACACAGAAAACAATGACGTTAGACACAAAAACAATGACGTTTCACAGATACAAAGCACAGAACTAGAAATTACAACATTCAGAACAAAGGCACTCTCAGTGTGAACTCAAGTGAAACTGAGAGTGACATCAGGTGCTCCGGAAGGGTTAAATTAATAAATTAGTTGCATAATACTCTGATTATTTCATGTTAGAATTCCAGATATTTTCTGTACACAAATAATCGTTTGCGATCTCGAAACATTAATTTAAGAAACGAAATAATTTTTTTTCAATTAAAACTTCTCTCAACTTTCAAAGGTTGTACAACATTTTTGATAATAGAACCAAAATTTTGAAAAATCGCATTCAATTATACTTCATACAAACAGTTTCTTTTTCCAAAAAATGCACATAATAATGATTACATTTTCAGGGCATTTCTTAAGCGACGCTCTGCTTTTTCAGTTGGTACCATTACGAGTTGGTTCACCAATATATAATGTAACAGTATAACAACTTGTTCCTGCAATGGTTACATTGCAATTTTCTAAATATTTTACGAAAGGATATGGAGTAAATGAACATGAGACCATAACACATATGTTAACTCCAACTGCAATAATTTTAATGAGCTGTATGGACATTTCGGAAATTTATTCCTCATCAGCTGCACTAGAACCCAAACAAAGGAAATCCATAATTTCAAAAAAATGTTTAAAATGCATAAGACCAAACGAAAGCCGAATAATTAGTAATATCAAATATATCCAAGGACAAAACTACGATGGAGGGAGTTAATCCTTCGGTGTTAGAATTTACATAAATTTAGATAAAAGTAATTGAACAAAGTGTACACATGAGATATTATCTCGTGTACAAGTACATCATATCCTTTTCTTTTAAAATAACACGCGATTTATCCGTAGAAGGAGACCCTCACCTTGTTGAGGAAACCAGCCTTACTCAAAACATGTCTTTTTTCTCGGAATTGTACGTTGTAACAAATCTATGAGTTGAGACTATTGTAATGCTTTGTTTCCCTAGAATTTAACGATTAGATCAGTGTTCAATGCAAATAAATGCATTCTTCTTCTCAAGGTTGGATTATATGCAGATACGGGGTGTATTCTTCATACATAGCTTTCTAATTAGGTGATTTTATCGCTATCTTTACAAACTTGTTTCTTATGTTATTCTATCGTTACTTTTGAAAACTTTAGCATTTTTGTGATTTCAACTTTCCCTTGTGTTGACCAGAAAACATATTTACAATCTTGCAATATCTCAATTTTAGAAAATTTTGCTTAAAACCAGGGAGTATCTCTCTCTATATAAGCTCTGTTGTTAACTATTTTTGGGTTTTCCTTCGATCTTTTAGGTCATTTGTTCTCTATTAGTTTTCAAAATTTTTGTATATTGTCTTCCAAAAAATTTTCTGCACTGAAGAGACATAAGTTGTCGAAATGACCATATGAACAAACTAATTTTACCGTGATTTCAGCTGCTTAGTCAGGAATTTGTTCAACCTATGTTAATTTCATCCCTCAAGAAATTCTATGGCCGTCACCTTAACATCATTGAAAGATATGACGTGTCAGTATCTCAAATGAAAGTGGACATTTTCAGCTAGATTCTCGTCTTCCCGGATTTGACTACCGACTTTGACATTTTCCTGGATCGACTCACTCCCAGTGTGACGGGTGCTGTTAACAGAGCAGGACATGCTTACCCTTCCGGAGCTCCTGATGTCACTCTCAGTTTCACTGGAATCATACTGTGAGTACCTTTGTTTTGAATGATGTGATTTCTATTTCTGTGCTTTGTGTCTGTCTAACGACATTGTTTTGTGTCTGGCGCCATCGTTTTCTGTGTTCTCGTTTTGGCCATGTCTTTGGACTTCGATTTTTGTGGATTTCCCTCCTTTGTTCCTTCGGTATTCTACTGCCGTTGTTTCAGTATTTTTTTTATTTCAATGTTTCAGTTTTTATCCTCAAGACATTTGACTTTTAGCTTCATTTAAGAGACATTAATTGTCGAAAGATCTATCTTCAGTTGTAAGATGGCTGCAATTTTGGTATTTCTTTTTTTTTAAATTATTCAGTTGTGCATTTGGTATTTTATTTTGTTTATTTTCTTTACTTTGGCTAAACCATTTACGGTCCATCGATGTGGCACCAAATTTTATATATCAATTATATATAATATGACATGGACTTAAATAAACTTAACACCTATTAATTTTAAGATTACATAAATTTTGAAAGGATATGGCATATGAACAAATTCTCAATAAATATCTTGAATTTACTATGAGGTATGAGCAAAGCTTTGTTGAATGCCTCATGGTGAGTTCAAGATAAAGAACAACGATAAAAGCGTTGGACCTTTGCTTGTTTTTCACCATGTATATGTAGAGACTCTTGCCTCATGTGCATCTTCTCCATATCCTCTCTTTACCATGGTAGAACCAAGCAATGTAGCAAAAATAAGGCACGTATCAATTCAAAAACAAAAGCACTAGTGTCTTCAGCTGTGAACAGATACAAAATATATACAAATACAGACCGCTCATCAGTTGATAGTAAGAAAACCTGGCATTATAAAATAGTGAGGCAGTATAAACAGGAGGTCGGAATAACATTTGGGATTAAATTTATTTATATATTTTAAATAACATTTTCAGGTACTGAACTTGGGACTGGAACAAAATTTGGACAGATTTTGACATTGTTTGTTAAAATTCGTTGTATAGCATACCAAAACCAAACTAAATTGTTTATACACTTGTAAGACACGTTTGGTTTTTGTTCTTTGTGTCTTTTGATTAGTAAAACTTTTCCAAACACTTTAAAATAGCTTTAAGTTACAAAAATGACCATTACAGCCAATTTATCAGAAAACATACTGATGTTTAAGTCTGGCATCAGCATAAACTATTACATAATTCATTGTTCTTCTTTTGAAGTCGCCATGAGGCCTTAAACAATGAGTTTTACCCTAACACAAATTTGAGTGGAAACATTGTTGGATGAAGAACAACGGCACATCTTGAAAGCCATATTCGATGGTAATAACATGACTAATGTATTCTATGCATAAATTGATATTTTGCATCTTTGTGCTAATAAGAAGGTTTAAAGCTGTTAAGTGAATCATAAAGAATGACCTTTTATCATGAAGCTATTACAATGTGAAATTCTTTAACCAAATATATTTAACTAGTCCTATGTAAATATAAAGTTTCAGCGTTTAGCAGGCGTAATTTGGACATGAGTTTATTCCATATATATATTCTTGAGAAAACAAAGTCTGAGGTTGAATTTCTTAATGTGAAATGTGCGTAATTTAAGCTAAAAATTAAAGCTAAAAATGATAGGTTCCTCGACTCATTTGAATTAAAAGATATGAAATAATTCTGGCAAAAAAGGAATTCTAGTATTTTTGCAGGTTGAATATTATCAAGGTCTATCTTAAAATGAAAGTGTTCAAATAAAAATGATTAAATGAATTTTTGTCAAAATGTTTATACAGATGAAAACAATACAAAAATAGTGACTCCAACAAATAAGAAGTACACTGAGACTGACGTAATCAAAATGTTAGAATTTTTTATCTATAATATTCTTGTCGAATGCAGAGGTCGCATTTTCCAACAGACAATAGGGATTTTCATGGTTACTAACTATGCACCACTTTTAGCTGACCTTTTCCTTTACTGGTACGAAGCCAAGTTTTACAAGGGCTTACACAAAGAAAAAACAAAACATTTAGCCCAGTCGTTTAATTTCAGCACCCGGTATATAGCCAATCTACTTTCTCTAAACAATCCAAAATTTAAGCAATATTTACATCAGACCTATCCCAATGAGCTTGAAATTAAAGAAACAACTGCTACACCTACTTCATCTTCGTACGTAGATCTTTTCATGTATATTGACAAAAATGGATGCATGAAATTTAAGCTATTTGACAAACGTGATGATTTCAACTTTCCCCTTTTTAACTGCAATATACCTTCTTCTCCAGCCTATGGAGTGCACGTTTCTCAGTTGATTCGTTGTTGTTGATTTTTTGAACAGAGCAAGAATACTGTCCCAAAAGCTGCTTAGTCAGGGTTGATTCAGCCTATGTTAATTTGAACCCTCAAGAAATTCTATGGCCGTCACCATAACATCATCGAAAGAATTACGTGCCAGTTCCTCAAATGAAAGCGTAATTTTTCAGCTTGGTTCACGTCTTCTCGGATTTGACTATACTGATTTAGCATTTTTCTAGATAAACTCACTAACGGTGTGACGGATGCTGTAAACAGAGCAGGATATGCTTACTCCACCGGAGCACTGATGTCACTCTCAGTCTCATCGGAGTTCATATTGTGAGTGCCTAGTTTTGGAGTGTTTTGTTTTCAATTCCTGTGCTTTGTAGCTTTCAGCGTAATTTTTTTTGTGTTTTGGTTTTGGCCATGTCTTTGGACTTCGATTTTTGTAAATACCAATTTTTTGTTTCTTCGGTTTTCTACTGCCGTTGTTTTGCAAAAAAAAAGAAAAAAAATGTAATGCATTCAAAACTACGGGATTTCGAAAATTCGACACAGTTACAAAACATGAAAGTCGAACATCCTAAACTATAATCTATATTGTTTTAAATTAATTACATAAAAACGAATGTAGAAGATTACATTGTGTTGATGAATGAATTACGGGATAGCAGGATCTTAGCAAGATTTCTTTTACTTTAGTATTTGTTGAAATATTAACAGCTACAAATGCGATAATCCCTGTCTCTGGTTTGTTTTATACTGAAATAACTAGGTGTTTTGAGATTTATTTCAGAGGGATTCCAAATTGCGATTCATGTGTTTATGGTTATAATGTAACAACGGCAGTAGAATACCGATGGACAAGGGAAGCGAAGACCACAAAAATCGAAATCCAAAGACATGGCAAAAACGGCAACAGAGAAAAACAAAGACAAAACAAGGACGTGAGACGGTACAAAAATAAAAAGACGACACCAAAAACTAAGGCACTCATAGTGTGAACTCCCCTGAAAACCGGGAGTGACATCAGGTGCTCCGGAAGGGTAAGCATGTCCTGCTCCGCTAGAGGCACCCGTCACACTATCAGTGAGTCAATCCAGGATTGAGTCAAAACTGATTATGTCAAATCCGTGAAGACGTGAAATCTAGCTGAAAATGTCCGTTTTCATTTGGGACACAGACACGTCATATCTGTCAATGATATCATGGTGTCGGCCATATAAATTTCTGAAGGGATGAAAGCAACACCCTGACTAAGCAACTTTTGGGACAGTGTTTTTGCTCTATTCAAAAAATCACTGTATAAACTACATTCGCGACAGTAACGAATCAACTGTGAAATGTACACTCCATAGGCTGGAGAGGTAAGTATATTGCTGCTCAGAAAGGGAAAATTCACAATTGGGAAGTTAAAATCATCACGTTTGTCATATAGCTTAGATTTCAAACGTCCATCTTCATCAATGTATAAAAACAAATCTAAGTACGAAGCTGAAGTAGGTGTGTCAGTAGTCTCTTTAATTTCAAGCTCATTGGGATAGATCCGGTGTAAATATTCCTTGAATTTGGATTATTAAGAGAAAGTACATCGTCTATGTAGCGGAAGTTGAAATTAAAGGACTGGGCTAAATGTTTTTGTTTTTTTCTGTGTTAATCCTTGTAAAAACTTTGCTTCATACGAGAAAAGAAAGAGATCAGCTAAAAGCGGCGCGCAGTTAGTTCCCATAGGAATCCCGATTGTCTGTTGAAAAACGCGACCTCCAAAATATTATCTATTAAAAATTCCAACATCTTGATTAAGCCATTCTCCGTGTACTTCTTGTTTGACTCAGTGTGGTTCTTTACAAAATATGTTTTGTCCTTCCCTACTACTAAGTAAGTGTATCTGCGTTCTCCGTTTTTAGTGCAGAAACATTGATGTATCAAATCAGAAATTATTGTTTTCAATTTATTGTCTGGCAGGGTAGTATAAAGAGTAGAAATATCAAAAGTTGGTATGCTGTGACAATGGGTAAGACTACTAGAGGATAGCTGTTCAAGAAGAACTTTAGAATTTTTTTAGAATCCACATCTGATTGACGCCGCTCGTGGATTAGACTTTATCGCATTGGCTTTCCAGGCCATCTCTGACTGCGGTCAATAAAGTAGTAAGGAGCTTAAAAAGTGGCTTAGTGGTGCATCTGGAAGACCCCACAATGAATCTCTGTTTGTATGGGTTCTTGTGAAGTTTAGGGACCCAGTAGATGTAGGGGAGCTGATTGTTTTCATCACCCGCTTTGATGCCAAAGGATGTTAAAACTTAGTTGTGATTTTCAATAATCTCCTCCCTTGATAGTGTAGTGGGAGTATAAGTTGGGTTTCCTGATGAACTATCAATTCCCATCTCCTTAACCAGACAGTCAAGATAGTGTTTCTTACACACGAACAGTATGTTGTTAGAAGCTTTGTCTGCAAGGACAATGACGTAATTTTCGTGGAGGTTGTCCATCGTTTTTCTAACGAGGGGATCTTCAAATATACTAGGATTTCTGGATTCCAT
The DNA here is from genome assembly GCA_002080025.1 of Modiolus philippinarum. Lineage (NCBI taxonomy): Eukaryota > Metazoa > Mollusca > Bivalvia > Mytilida > Modiolidae > Modiolus > Modiolus philippinarum. Next base: position 71,456 of record MJUU01026337.1, read on the forward strand.
TGATGTTTTCAAACGCCGGATACGATTCACAATTAACGACTTAATGGGCCTGATCCAGTCGGTCAACGTCTGGACATCTTCTTTCTCTTTCTTTGCCCACTTCCTCGCATAGTCCTCAACTGCATCCATCAAAATTTGGAAGTTGTACTTCCAGTTTACTGTAATTCATGCTGGGGTTCACTGAATTTTGGACCTCTTGAAAAAACCTCTCGTAGTTTGAAATTGTCTATAATATCTAGGTCACCGGTTATCACGTGTCCAGCCGAACTGTAATTGAATGGGGAAGTGGGGCAAGCACAATCAGGTGGTATGGCTTTGAAGTCGTCAATTTCGAAATCACGCAATACCCGTTTGTAATTGAAAATGGAAGTTGCAATGGGTTTAGTGTAGGAATACGAAATAAGTGGAACAGATTGATCTTTGAAGTAAGGTGGAATGTTTGATGTGACTCTTTTGCTATGCAGAATGTTGGCGAGATTTTTGGCGTCCAAGCCTTTATTGGCGAATTGAATTTTGAGAAATGTCCGGTTATCAGGTTCGTTGGCTGTTTGACACAGGTTTGAATAGTCTGTGGTTTGCTATATCCAAAAAATTGCTGTTAATTTATATTCTAGGGAATGCCAATCAGTCACTGTTGATGCTAAACATGTTTTATAGAAAGAATGAAGCTTTGAACGGGGCAAAGAATACAATTTGGTACGAATGTGATGAATACCTAGTGGAATAGTCATAAATGGAAGAAGACCATTTATTGAAATGTCGTGCAGACGCGGAGCAGTGTAATGCCTGTGTCCATTAAATAAATATGATTGGTTCCTTTAAAACGGTTCAAACCGTAACTTTCAAGGATATATTTCACGGTTGCAATTCGTAAAATTGATTGAGACCACTTAACATATTCCTACGCATTTGTTTACAAAACAAAATTGTTTCAAACATGTATAACTGTACTCCTTCCCGTAGAAGAAACTCAACTTAGGTCAAACATGTTAACCAAACTCAGCACAATGCAATAATATTTGTGTCTCATTACACTTATAAGACAGAAATGTTTAACTGTCAGCAAGCCGATCTCTATAAGGTTTGCGCAGACTACAAAACCCCTACTCTAAGCACATTTACTAAATTAAGGGACCGACCATTTAACTTGAAGGGGGAGGGGGGGCTATGGTTTTTTTTTCTAAAATACTATTTTGGAGCTGATTTCATGTGAAAAAAAAATATTTTGGCTGCCAAAATGATAAGAAAAATTTCTGAAGGAGGCGTTCTGCCCCAAAAAATAATGTTAATGTTGAAAAAAAAATATTTTGTTGATCATGTAAAAAAAAAATTTCTGTCTAGAAAAAAAAACCATAACCCCCTTCAGGTTAAATGGTTGGTCCCTAACAACTAACATAATACCGAAGTTGCTGTTTATTTTGATTCTTCATATAAAATATATTAAATGATGAAGAAAGAGAACATTTCAAATAACAGAAGATGGCGTTTTGATCCTCAAATGTAGACGTTTAAACAAAAACATGTTATTAGCTGCATTGATATCAACAAGTGATTTGATTGTCTCGATTATGCAGAAATTAAATTTTCAGAAGATTCGGCAGAAAATTTAATTTGTTACTACGCTATATCAAATAAATGCATCAAATCTACTGGCCTCTCACTGATAGTGCCGATGTCTTCTGAAATACATGACGATTCTTTACCAAACCCAATGGGAGTTTTGAATTTGATTTTTCTTCCGTAGTGCGACAGTGTTTTACCAGCAGACTAGGCTCCTTGAGGTAGCCGGCGAGCACTCCTTGACCCATCTTTCAAAATTACGTTTTGTTCCCCATTTTTCTTTTCAAGATTGTGGTCATGGAGTTCGTAGTCTACCTGTGGTTTTTATTCGTATGTTTATTATACTATAGGGAAACGGGACAGAGAAAGGGGAGGTTTGGGTACCCATAAACCGGTTTAACCCTACCGCTTGCTTTTGCTATTGCCGGTACCAAGTCCGGCTGTCCCGAGTTCCTATCGTTGTTTACGTTTGTAGTTTTTATTTTTATTGTGTTTTTTTTTTTCTTGTGCAGTCCCTATTTACTTTGTGGCATGTGGCTATGTTTTTCGGCCATTGTAGGTGTTTCCTGTTATCTTTTTTATTCCATCTATCAAATCTAATTGTTTAACTATATATATTCTTGATCGCTACTTTTGTTTTCAAGTATGGTTTAAGAAAATGAGACTCGAAGTTCTTATTAACTAAATATGGTATTCACACAATATAACATAGTGGCGAAATATTAAAG
>MJUU01026338.1:0-21734 GCA_002080025.1 Modiolus philippinarum
TAAGTCCCTAAAAGCTTTTGTCGCTAGTGACAATACTCTGTCAGCCCACCCGGCACCTGAATAGGTTTTCAGGGGCTTTGGCTACAGAGCTGCCGGGCGCGTCCCGAGGTGGTGGATAGGGGAATGCCCTGTCTTTGCGGGGTAGTCAGGTCATAATACGGAAAGCCTGACCGCGAACCATTGTAGCCAAACTGTGTGGAGAAACGCCACGCTCCATGCAGTATAAAGACCCCTTCTATATTTCTCTAAAGAGAGCAGACGCACTGGGTGTCGTATAGAAGGCTAAATTTCTTGCCCCTACCCATTTCTCCCCTTTTCCAGTGGCAATCAAAAGTCGTTGCCCCGGTTGTCCCTTCCACCTTTATTTCTTTCTTCTTTTACTTACAATTTGTTTTGAATTGATTAACTTGTTCTCGTCCTAATATAGCTGAAATATTGCTCATTGGACGTTAAACTCTAACTAATCAATCAATCATCTGTCAGCCCAGTCCTCCAGTGACTCATTCTTATACTGGACTGAGTTTTGAAACTGAGTTTGTAAAGTTTCGGGTAAATCTTTGAAACCGAAACACCTCTCCATTTTAAGGATCATTTCGTTGTACGAAATCTCAGGTGTTAGTTCTAGTACTAGTGTACAGTATTCACTGGCTTTGTCGTCCAGTGACAAACATAGCTGGTCGAGTTTTAACTCTTCACTCCAACCGGCTAGTTTAGCATAACGGGAAAATTTTGTGTAAAATGATGTCAAATTACTCTTGCCATTGTACTTTAGCGTTTTAAACGATGACATCATACTACGTTGAAATTGTCTCTCTTGTTCAGCTGGTTTAGCTGGGGTGGGTGTAATACTCTGTTTCTCTTGTACAGGTTTAACATCTTGCCCAAGGTCGTGCTTGGGAACGGTTTTAGGTGGGGTCGGTAGTCGGTCTTGACTACGGTGTTTTTTCTTAGTTGCATAATCACGAGTAGGTGATTTGTAGTTTCTGCGTCTGTGACGACGTGATGGTGGTGGGGTACGTTGCTTAAAGTTATGATACCTAGATTTGTGTTCTTGCGGGGTCTGATGTCCATCAGTTGAGTAGGAGTCAGATGAATCAGAGTCATAACTATAGTTCGACATATACAACGGTTTCCATTGCTTGGAGGAAACTGGGTGTTAACACGGTGATGTGACGGAGGAACACCAGATATGCCCTGGTAGTGATTGCGTCTACTAGTATCATATGCTGGCGGTATTTGCATATGCGACTGACCACCTTGCGTGTTCTGCGCTACGACTTGAGTAGTGTGTTGTTGCGTTAAACCTGGTTGTTGTTGCGTATATCCTTGTTGGTTTTGTGGTTGACCAACAACTACACCCGCATTTGTGCCTGCTTGTAAGTTCCACTGCGTGTGTACTGTACCACGGTTCAAGTCAATATCTGGGTTGGGTAGGGTGTTACTACTGACAGACAACCCTGCAGGGATATGGACATTGGAACCCTGAGACACCCCGACCATTGCCCCTTGGGTAGGTGGGACTTGTAGGTTACTCATGGCCTGTACCATAGATCCCTGCGTTACAGGGGTAGGCACATACAAGTTCTTATTTGTATCGGCTATCGCCCCATGTAACATTTGTGTGTCTGTCTGTACATCTTGCTCCACAGTATTCTTTGGTTTTGTCTCACTGATTTGTACATTGTTTAATTGTTGTTGCACAAATAAATCGAACTCATAGTTAGGTGGTGGAACTTTTTGTTTGACAATGTTCGGTACACCAAATTCTTGCTTGGTAACAATTGGTTTTGTCTCGTGTACAACTTGTTTGGTATCCTGACCAGCAGTGGCTGGTTTGACTGGGGTCGGTTGTAATAAAGGACCCAACTGCTCCTGGTCAGTTTTGTTTGCACTATCTAATGGACATAAGTCGTCGAATGCATGAGTGGTTGTACCAAAATCAATTGACTCTATGAGCTCTGGTGTAACCCTCAAGTACGGTATAAAGGGCAAGTTCTCTTTGGTAATGAGGAGACCCTTTCCCCGTATTTCCATAATTTTCATGGAAATGTTTGTACCAATACCAGGTAATCTCAACAAATCCTTTGTACCACATGTATTTATGCTCACTTTTGCATGTAGTTTACCTGATTTATCCATTGTAAACAAAGGAAAACTATGTCAATTTATCTCAATAATAGTAAAGAAATAACACAACTTTATTTCAAAAATCACTAAATACACCTCAAAATGTAAATAAATTGACTCAAACTGTTAATTTCCGGTCCAAACGGTCACGTGACTTCCGCCCAGACAAAATGTGTATTCCCACGGCAAACTTTTTCTCAACTCCACGTGGGACGAAAAACTTCCAAAACTTTTTCAGAAAAAGTTTTTCCTCTCAAAGAAAAGGAACCAAAAATAACTATAAAAACCTCTCCGATAGAAAAATGTAAAAGGTTAGTTCCACTTCAGTGAACTATATCTTCATCACCAAATTATCCTCGTCGCCATTAAGGTGAAACTTTGTCGGGTCAAGATAAACCAACGGGTTGTCTCTTTGACGGAGTTTCAGGGGTAAATATCACAGAAATGGTCCTGTAAATAATTACCAGGAATTCCCTTATTAAACTACAGGGTTTGCTAGGCCCAGAGAATTCTACCTCCCGCTAAAGACAAAGATATAAGTTCCCCACTAATTAGTATACCTTTCCTACTCGGTGGCTGGAATGTGTCTGTGGGTCCAATCGTCTGGCGCCAGATTCCTCCGCTGCATCACGTTACAGGGACTCTTTTTCGCGGGAACCTCTTCGGAACATCACTGCTCTTACCATTACCTCTTGTCATCCATTTGGGATGTTTCATGCCTCAGCCTTACCTAGCTGGGAAACCCCCGTGAAGTGGTCAATTTTACCATATTCTTGAGAAATTAAGAACACCCGTTTGGTTTCAAATTCTCTTTTTACAAAGTTCTTTTCAGTTAAATTAATTTTTTAAAGAACAGGGGAGGTAAATTTTATTTGACTTGTTTTTATTTCACATGATTTCAATACTATTTTGTTATGGTTTTTGGTGAATTGTATAATCATTAAACTGAATGCTATTTAAATTTCTGCTGATATATCTTTTCAAATGTACTTATTGACAATCTGCTTTGTAAATATGTTCTACAGGTCGGAATTATTATAGTGTAATGTTGTACAAAATAATGCATCAAGGAGATACAAGTTAGTTGTACTGTTACAGCTAAGTCAAATAAAAATTAAAAAAAAAAGGTTTGTTATTATTTTTATTTTTAAGAATGGAAAGCATGTAAATGATTTCAATCTAAATACAATTATAAATATTATTGATCTTGGTCTCCAGAGAATAATTGCATTCTGTTAGATATATGAAAAAAGGTTTCATTTCATAATAAACTTTTCACATTCTGACTTGCAATAATAAAGCATTACAAAGGTTTCTTTATTGTAATATATAGTCTGCATTTTATGTTTTGCTGTTTATTCTTTATGGTCGTTTAATTCTTTACTGGTAATGTATTCACAATCTGAAATGTATGCCTGTTTCTGAGTTGTGCGGTCGTCTAATCATGTGTTGAAGACATGTGTATATCAAATTGCATTAAGTGCAATTTACAACATGCAATACCATACATGTATATGTACACATCTCCAAAACAAATTGCACATACATATTAAGCTTAAATGTTATGTAGCAGAAAAATGTTTTCATGACGACACCTCCCTGCAAAGAATGAGCCAGTATTGTAGATATATTACATTTATTTATCACGACGATAAACTTTTAATTAAAATTTAAAATATGTAAATTCATATATTTGTCATTTACAACAAATTTAATAGCACAAATTCGTAATTTAAAACGTTTCATATATCAGTTCAATATATAAATTAGAAATATATCTCAAATTTACGTTGGACTAAATTGATAGTTTACTAGTATTCAATTAATTTAATTGGTGTAAAAATTAGAAATTTTTGATTGATTGATTAGTTAGAATTTAACGTCCAATGAGCAATATTTCAGCTATATCAGGACGAGAACAAGTTAATCAATTCAAAACAAATTGTAAGTAAAAGAAGAAAGAAATAAAGGTGGAAGGGACAACCGGGGCAACGACTTTTGATTGCCACTGGAAAAGGGGAGAAATGGGTAGGGGCAGGAAATTTAGCCTTCTATACGACACCCAGTGTGTCTGCTCTCTTTAGAGAAATATAGAAAGGGTCTTCATACTGCATGGAGCGTGGCGTTTCTCCACACAGTTTGGCTACAATGGTTCGCGGTCAGGCTTTCCGTATTATGACCTGACTACCCCGCAAAGACAGGGCATTCCCCTAACCACCACCTGGGGACGCGCCCGGCAGCTCTGTAGCCAAAGCCCCTGAAAACCTATTCAGGTGCCGGGAGAAATTTTTGAAAGTTTACTAAAATTTATGTCACAAATCTAAGACACGTTTATTTGATGGAAATCAGACATTTCATTCAGATTTAATTGAGAGAAAATGAGTAATTTCTATACGTTTCCAAGAAGTGAATATTACAAATTTAATACACATTTAATTTGGCTGTAAACCAGACATTTAACTTGGATATAATTTTGAATTAAACGGACTTTTATAAAAAATAACGCCTGATATCGGCTACATCAACACATTCAATAAAAAAATGTTGAATTGTATAAGAACAATTGCAGGGAATACATTCAGGTCGATCATCACTGTTTAATTTTAAACTATGTGTTGTTCTAGTGTGTCTTATACGACATCGGGTCAATACTACCCGTTTCCTTCGGTTTTTACCGTACCATGCAGATTATCATTTATTTGCAGATCCCCTTTGGCCTGCCATAACTTTAAAATATATTTAACATATTACATATTTTTCAGAATCTAAGGAGCCACAAATACATACAATCAAAGAAAGAAATGTTCAAAAAATGAAACCAGCACTACAGGTATTGCTGTTTTATTCCCTAAAACTACTAGTTACAGAGCATACAGTTTCTGAATCCCTGTCAGCTTGTCACACTTACGATACATGCTTAATCTTGTTAACTACTGCTGTTTTTAATATTTTTTGGCAATTGTAATTATTCTGCATAATCATTGATAATGACCATTTTTATACTAATTAATTTATACCGAGAGTAACTTGCTAAAAAACAGAAAAGATTTGCATGGCTGAATCCTCAAACGATTTTAAGCAAGACTGTTTACATTTTTTGGACACTTAGTGAATCTTATAATCTTACCTAGTCTTAAAGGATGGCAGTAATGTATAGATATTTCTATAATTTCCAGCAAATTTAACCAACGCCTGACCGAAATGATAAAAATATTTCTCGTCACTAGTGAGAGAACAACTTGCGTGGAATTTCCCGCCAAATCTATTCGGAACATAATTCTCGGTGTTTAACATAATGTCATTAGAGTAACATTTTCTACAACTTAAACACGTTTATTATGAAATTTTTCTTGTTAAAAAGTCGGCGAGACTCGTTTCCAAACATTTTATTTAACTCAATGTGAGAAATTTCATAATCAACTTAGTTCTCGTTGTAGAAACTATATATAACTGTTCAATATACTAAACAATGTGAATTATTCCCTTCTTATCATGTTTTTCTTCTACTAACTTAAGCTAGATTGTTTAAAAATTCTTTTTTTCTTCTGTTATTCAAGGGGGGGGGGGGTATTGCACAGACTGAGATATCTGCTGGACAAAGTCTTCAAGGTATGTTTTGTTGATAAATGTCATGTATAAAAGTTGAACAGACCATTAGATTTTGAAATTTCTGAATGTGTCATCATAGCTAGAAATTACTAGATTTTGCATTATAATGACCAAAATGTCAACCATTTTGACAGACATTTATCTATTTAGTATGAAAATATAATATAAGAAAATAAGTTCATTTGTAAAAGGCTGTTTGCAAGTGCATTACATTTGTCGGAAGACATGTTTTACCTCTTCTATAAAAGCCTAATGTTATAAAATGTAAATCTACTTCTTATGGCCTCTTTGTTTAGAATTTCATTAAGACCGATAATATACTTCATTATTGTTGACAAAGTTACTTATATTAAATTTATTTGCAGTTTAATTACAATTTATTTTAGCCCAACATGTTATGCTGGGGTAATATCAACTTTTACTATCACAATGTATGCATTCCGAGATTTGTGTATTTTTTTTCATTCAAAGATCTCTGTGAAGCCCCAGGCCAAAACGGGACTTTTGAATCGTACTCACTGGGAAACATTTCTCTTTTTATACTTAAAAAAATCAATAACTCAATTCATTTTGAGGGAATCACTAATTAATAAACACTGTTGAGCTAAGGGTGATTTATATTTAATCGATTTGTAGCGCTTCAGTTTAATTTGTTTTCTTCAATTTAAATTTAGTAAAAGGATAATCACACATGCACTTCAATGTCATGAATAGTTTTCTTTTTATGTGGTATATATTTATTTTAATAGGTTTAGTATTCCTTCTTACTGGTATCCGAGACGATCGTTTCCACCTTATATTTCCTATCTCGAAAGTTACGTCTGTATAGGAAATATCCTTAGAGGTGCCTTTCATAATTTGTGTTGCAGAGGTCCATGCCTCATCTAACATAGCTTCAAGTGTGAACAAATCCTTGGACCATACTGAAACTACATGCCATGTCATTTAAAAACAATAAACTGCTGCTAAAGGACAAGTGAGAAATACCGGTTCAAGTTTGCCCCAATTTTAATTAAAGGGAATGATTCTTTTTTATAGAAATATCTGCAGAAATTATTGTTAGTGAGTTATCATCTTCAACAGAAAGTCAGTTGGGTTTGTACATTTTACTTATAGTTTATTACTTTTTTTACATGTAATTGTACCCACGCAGCGATGTTAAGGCATTGCTCCCTTTAGAAATGGCAGTTTTTTGCGCTGTCATGTTTAACTTGACAAAGAACTGTATTAAACGCGATTTGTCAGTCTTTTAGATTACTCCTTTAATAAAACATGCACACGTGATTCTTGAAAACTACGTTTCAAGATGTCACGTGACCTCGTATGTGCACGGAACAAGCAAAAACCAAAAACGTACCACACTCTCATATTTAACTCAAAAGCACAAGGTGAAGATGCGGTTCTAGTACAAAGAAAAAAATTGTCAGTTGTAAAGGATCAACAATACTTTATGAAAAGTGATGGGGTAAAATAGATTTCAACATCTTATTAAAGAAATGAATATTACTGGAGAAGTTCATGTTTTTTGACGTCTGGGACGTCTTTTTTTCAAGAAAAATCGACATTACGGTACCCTGTTAGATTGAAGAGCTAGCGATAAGACAATTTAATCAATAACTACAAACAGCAATCAACTCCGGGTGAATCGAGTCGTCCAATACTAATCGCCCAATCAGCTAATCATGCGATTAAAATTTGTTGTTCAACTTTTTGTAATCTACCAATTAGCTATTCACTATTTTACTCTAATCGCAAAATATAACTTGTAATTAGCAACAAGTTGTTCCCACAATGCAACTGGAATTCTGACTTTCTCTTCTGCTACTTATGGAGAAAGCAACTGACACAACGGGGGAATCAGTTCCGAAAAACTGGATAAGAAAGCCTAAGTTCTCAGTCGCAGAGGAAAACTTATTGACAGAGGAGGTTTCAAAACATTTTGACCTCCTCAATTACAATTTTCTAAATCAATCACAAACCAGCAGAAGAAGAATGTGGGCTGGAATAGCTGGAAAGATAAACACTTTGGGGATGACAGTGAGTACTCCCGGTGAGGTGAGGGATCAATGGAGCCAAAGACAGCCAAGGCTAAAGCCTCTTTCACCCATCAATGGTCAGAGATGAGGAAAACTGGTGATGGTCCAGCACCAGTCCCACTGGACCCAGGCACTGAAGCAGTAATTAATCTCTACCTGGACAGTGCAACTTTTACAGGGGTAATCCTGGTGGTAGTAAATGATAATTATCATGCCCCTTTAAGAAATTATAATTCTTTCCTTTTTTCCGTTGCTGCTAGATAGTAGTAAACAAACAAGACATTTTCAAGTCTTATAAGGTTAAAGAAAACCATGATCTGCTTTGGATATGCAAATACTTCACATTTTACATTAAATTTTCAATATTTATACAAATATTTTAATAGTTCACACAAATATGCGAATCGTGATATCGTCTGCTAGTACAATGTATTTCTGTTCTTTTGAAATCCTCTTCACATAACGGCCTTGACCTTCGGCGCGTAGAAATAACTTGGATATAAACACACTGTAAGGCCAATAGTAAAATTAAATAGTTTGCATCATAACCTAAACAGAAATTGATAGCATTATACGCAAGCAATTTTTCTTCTTAATTCGTGTGTAAATATTTATAATTGTATCAGGGTGCTGATACATAAAGTCTCCCAAACGAACTCTCAATCAGAAATTAGTTCCGACATGCCCACTCCCCTCAACTTCATTCACTTGTGAGCACCCCATGTTTCTCCTTTTTCCAATTGTGCAATATGCTAAAAAAAACAACTCTGTAAAGTTTTGTTCAATTTTGAGCACTTTTTGCCGTTTCCATGGCAACGGTCGCCATTTTGAGATTTTTTTATATTAAAAACAAATTACATAAATGCTATAAAACATTTCTGTAAATTTTCATGCAATTCCAAGCACTTTTAATTTTCCCGCCTTTTCGCAGATTCCTAGGCAATGGTTGCCATTTTGAAATTTTTTATACTAAAAACAAATTCCCTGTATGCTTTAGAACCTTTCTGTAAGTTTTCATGCAATCCCAAGTAATTTTAATTTCCCGCTTTTTGCCGTTTCCATAGCTACGGTCGCCATTTTGAACTTTTTATACTAAAAACAAATTCCCTGTATACTACACAACCTTTTCGTAAGTTTACATGCTGTTCTGAGAACTTAATTTTCCCACCTTTTTTCGTTTCCATGGTAACGGTGTCATTTTGAAAATCCACCGACCTTTTTGCACAATTACACATTGGTATCGATGTTCCTGCTAAGTTTCATAAAGATCTGATGAGTGGTCTCCGAGAAATGCCCCGAAGAAATTGTTATACGATTTTTTGACAATATCCCGCCTTTTTGCAGTTTCCATGGCAACAGTGACATTTTGAAAATACGTAGCCCTTCTTGCACAACTAGACATTGGTATCTATGCTCCTGCTTAGTTTTATTCAGATCTGATGTGTGGTCTCGGAGATCTGCCCTGGACAAAATGTGGTAAATTTTCCCGTCTTTTTTGTCGTTTCCATAGCAACGGTAAACAATTTCAATGAGGACATCAACAAGTGCGAAGAATTCATAGAGCCATCTGAGGAGGTAGTCGAAATTCTAGAGTTCTGAACCCGAGGCATTTACATATCAAGAAGTTTAATCCTTAAATAGTCTGGATCAGAGTTTTTCCATAGAGGATTTTTTTTTCATCCAGTCCGGATTTATGGAGATAATGCTTCTCTTCTTTATGTTGAACATGTTCCTGTAAAGAAATATAAAACAAATTGTGTCATGATAAAATCAATATCTACTGTAAGAAATTTAATCCATTACTTATATGCGAAAACACCCAATTTTGTCCCTTTTGTCTCTTTTATTAACAATTTTAGGGGGGGGGGTAATACATCAAAATCAAAATAAATACCAAAAGGCACATCTTTAATATATATTCAAATCATCAAACATCCTGCAGTACCAAGTCCCCTACCGGTAAAACAGGGATTTGTTACACCAGCAGAAATAGTTTAGAAATTCTGAGTCAAAGGCCCATTACTCTGTCAAAAAATTAGTTGACCAGAACTTAACTCCAACTTGATCTGTAACTCATTAACGTACACTCGTGTACAAAAAATATAATCAATACCAGCAATGGTTCAGAAAATTAGTGCGAAAAACTGATATTTTACTCCATTAGAAAAAAAAGCCAGGCTCAACAAATATTCAAAAAAAATAATTTGATCAAAGCGGGCGAAAAAAAATTCCCGGCTCAGGTAAAAATCCCTGGCCCTCCTGAAAATCAAATGATACATGCTTTATAAAAATTAAATCTTACAACTATGGAAAAACTTTTGCAAGTTTTCGTATACATATAAAATCATTTAGTGTCCACCACGAAATACTGTCCAGCCTCATTATTGGATGGAATAAAACACTAGAGTGATTATTTCAGTCTATTTTGATGGTTTTCAATACAAATTTATCACACCCGGACACTATTTCACATGACACTCTTTTGGGTTATATTCATTCATCAGAATTAGCACCAAATTTCTTGGATATACAAAAGGTACTTTGCAATTCATTAAGGCATTAAAAGCCTTTTCCATGTGTAGACTATAGTCACTTTTTCATTGGTTCTCATGGGAAACAACAGATAAAAAAAAATAACACCGTCAATGACATTCAAACCCAATGATATTTCAATTTTCTATCCACCTTTGGTTGGAGACAAGAAAAATTAATAAAATAAGAGATTATTTTAACTGATATTGTCATAACATTGTGTTCAAGTATTCCTTTACGCGGAAAAATTATATATAGACTTGCTAAATTAAGTGGCGATTAAGTTATGGGCAAAAATTTTTTTGTGGTCGTATAAAAAATCACTGATCTTTCAAGAACAATTTTTATCAATAAGTAGTTTATAGCTGTATATGTTGTATGACACATTTCTTTTCAACCAAAAGCGTCCAAAAAAGGCCAGGTGAAAAAAAAAAATTGGGCAGGGGTTCCCCTTATAAGCTATGTAATACATATTTCTTACAATTCCTTCTTTTTTATCAGAAAACCTGATTTTCCCCAAAAATATGCTTTTGGTTTGGTTTCCATGGCAACCAAATGCTCTTTTGTCCATTACATCCAATTACAGATCTCTTTCCAAAGAAAATTTGGGCAGGGGTTCCCCTTATAACCTATTTAATACATATTTCTCAAAATTCCTCTTTTTTGGTCAGAAAACTCAATTTTTCAACAAAAAATACGTTTCTGGTTTTGTTTCCATGGCAACAAAGTGCTCTTTTGTCCATTACACCAAATTTCAGACCTTTTCCGAAAAAAAAAATGGGCAGGGGTTCCCCTTATAACCTATGTAATACACATTTCTCAAAATTCTTTCTTTTTAATCAGAAAACCTGATTTTCCCCCAAAATATGCTTCTGGTTTTATTTCCATGGCAACAAAGTGCTCTTTTGTCCTTTACACCCCAAAAAAAAATTGGGCAGGGGTTCCCCTTATAATCTAAGAAATACATATTGCTGTAATTAAAATACTATTATCATCAAAAACTTCTATTTTCCCAAAATTTCCATTTTTTGGCATGGTTTCCATGGCAACGGTAGCTATTTTGAAATTTCCAATGCTGTGGAACCCTTTCTTACATGACCATAACCTTTCTGATGAAGTTTCTTGGAGCTAATGTTAATAGTTGTTGAGAAACAGTGAAGAATATGATGAAAATCATTCAAAATTTAATTTTCCCATAAGGGTTACTATAGGACGACCCCACCCCTTTTTGAGCCCCCAAATGTACCCTTAATGGCCCCTCTTTCAAAAAATTTTGATGATTGCACATCTAGATACATGGTGCTAATATCCTACAAAATTTTAAAGATCTACGTCTGATGGTTTCTGAGATTTTGTGCGGACAAGTTCATTGTGGACGAGAAGAAAGGGAAAGAAGAATAATAATAAACGCAACAAAAACAATAAGTCTCCCAAACTTCGTTTGGGAGACTTAAAAATAAGAATTGAGTAAAAACAATAAGTCTCCCCAAACTTCGTTTGGGAGACTTAATCAGAAACGGTGCAAACACAACAAGTCGCCAAACTTAATAACTAGTATTAATTGTGTTTGGATGCAAACACAAGAAGGTTCCCAAACGAACTTTCATATCAGAATTCAAAGGCTTTAGATGAGATTCAAAGATTCAAAGGAACTTTCCTGTCAAATTCTATTCAATTCTGAGCACTTTGGATTTTCCCGGCTTTTTTTCGTTTCCATGGCAGCGAGAACCGATTTGAAGTCTTGAAGACCAGAAGCCAATTCTACAGGTGTAAGGCAATAACCTTCCTGTAAAATTTCATCCAATTCTGGGCATTTTGATTTTCCCGCCTTTTTTGCCATTTCTATGGCACCGGTCGCTATTTTGAGGTCTTGGAGACCAGAAGTCAATTCTACACATGTTCAGCAACCTTCTTGTAAAATTTTATCCAGTTCTGAGCACTTTGATTTTCCTGCCTTTTTTACCATTTCCATGGCACCGGTCGCTATTTTGAAGTCTTGGAGACCAGAAGTCACTTCTACACATGTTGGGCAATAATCCTGTAAAATTTCATCCGATTCTGAGCTCTTTGATTTTCACCGCCTTTTTTACCATTTTTTTTAACCATGGCATCGGTCGCAAATTTAAAGTCTTGGAAACCAGAAGTCAATTCTACACATGTTGGGCAACCTTCCTGTAAAATTTCATCCAATTCTGAGCACTTTGATTTTCCCGCCCTTTGTACATTTCCATGGCACCGGTCGCTATTTTGAAGTCTTGGAGACCAGAAGTCAGTTCTACACATGTTAGGCAACCTTCCTGTAAAAAATTTCATCCAATTCTGAGGACTTTGATTTTCCCGCCTTTTTTACCATTTCCATGGCACCGGTCGCAAATTTGAAGTCTTGGACACCAGAAGTCAATTCTACACAGGTTGGGCAACCTTCCTGTAAAATTTCATGCAATGCTGAGCACTTTGATTTTCCCGCTTTTTTTACCATTTCCATGGCACCGGTCGCAAATTTGAAGTCTTGGACACCAGAAGTCGATTCTACACATGTCGGGCAACCTTCCTGTAAAATTTCATCCAATTCTGAGCACTTTGATTTTCCAGCCTTTTTTGCCGCTTTGATGGGAACGGCGGCCATTTTGAAAATTCCAAGACTTGAGTGCACATCTTGGGATTGAGTTCCATAATCCCGCGAAGTTCCATCAGGATTGGATCACTGGTGTCCGAGAAATTTGGCGGACAAAGTCGAGGCGGAAAACGGAAGAAGAATTATAAAAACGAGTGATGATATGTTTGCATGCAAACACAAGTCACCTAAACCAGATTCCATACTGAATTGCTCTTTGAAAGAATGTTGTGTTGTAAATTTATCACCAATGATTGTAATAATATTTTCGGAGTTTATTGTTTTTTATCCCTTATATCAGAATTAGTGTTTAAAATTCATTATGTTTTCGTCTTTCAGTGCTAGTAGTGCTTTGATTCGCAGGTAAAAATATTTTCTTTATTGCGTCAAAAAGGAATGTGCGTCATAATGTTCTCATTATTGATTCATCACTGAACCAATATTCCAAGCTTTATATGCGTATTTATTGATATTTTAACATAAAATAAAATTTTGGGGTGTGACCGTGACCTATGACCTTGACCTCATTTTGAAGGTCCCGTCTTCCTGAACAATTTTTATGTTGAATGTCTTTTTGTATCTTCAACGGTATTTGAGCTATAAGCAAAAAACCTCAAAATCGGACATCCAAATTGGTTTTTGGTCCATAGGCAGAAAACGATAGGTCCAATAATTTTGGACGCTATGTAACAAAAGTAGATCTTAACAAGACACACGTTTTTGCAATTACATGTTTACAGCTATCTATTACCGTTTAAGAGTTATAATAAAAACAAGGTCTAGGGTCAAAGTTCAAAGTGACCAATGATCTTTCACCTTGGCATTTTTAAATGTAGCACATATCCCCCAAGTTAAATGAAAAAGGTTCCAGGTTTCTATCCCTTACCGTTTTCGAGAAAAAACATATTTAAATATATGACGAAATTTTCAAGGGGCAGAACTCACGATGGGTTGACAATAGAGTTTCGGTCCAAATGTAACGAATGTCCGTCATGACCTAACAAACATTTTGTCATTACATTTAATCATCTATCTTTTACAGTTTCAGAGTTATTCCAATAAGAATGTTTGAGGTCAAAGTCAAAGTGACCAATGACCGTGGTCATTTTGGAAATTTTTAGACCTTACTGCACATCTTGAGGTTGGTATCTACAATGGTTCTCAGTTTCATATAGTTTGGTCCATCCATCTCTGAGAAAATGTTTGGACAATGTTTGAAAAATCATTGAGGAATAATAATAATAGTAACGAGTGATAATGTGTTTGCAAGCAAACACAGAAGTCGCCCAACCAGAATTTATTCCTTAATGTTCTTTGAAAGAACAATGAGTCCTCAATTTAAGAATTTTGTCTTAAGTTATCGTCATTCTGTCTATCAGTGATATTAGTATTTTTGAATAACCTGTACACACTTTGTGATTGTATCAGAAAATTCATTTCTATTTATATATTATGAAGTAAGCAATGTCCTCTATGGTGTGTAATTATATTATAATTTTCAATTACGTTGAAATACATACATGTTTCATTGAATTTTGACCACCCATTTTTGAGAAAACTAGTAGGTCAATTGTTCCAATAACAATTGATAAGTCTTTCACGAAAGTTGCGTCATAGTATTATCATAAATGATCAACAATTTAAGCTTAATATTTACATTTACTGATACTTTTATGCGAAATAAAGTTTTTGGCTATTACCTTGGACTTTGACCTTGACCTCATTTTGAAGGTCACATCTTCCATTACATGTTTTGTATTGAATGTCTCTTTGTATGTTCAGTAGTATTTGAGCTATAGGCAAAAAGCCCGAAATCAGACATCAAAAATCGATTTTTGGTCCATAGGCCCAAACCGGTTGGTCCAATAATTTTGGACCCAATGTAACAAATGTAGATCTAAGCAAGACACATATTTTTGTTATTACATGTTATCAGCTATCTACTACAGTTTATGAGTTAATCCAAAGACAAGGTCTAGGGTCAAAGTTTAAAGTGACCAATGACCTTTGACCTTGGCATTTTTAAATGTAACACATATCACCTAAGTTGAATGGAAAAGGTTTCAGGTTTCTACCCCTAACAGTTTTCGAGAAAAACCTACTTAAAAGATGTGACGAAACTTTCAAGGGGAATAACTCCAGAACGGTTGACCATAGAATTTCGATCCAAATGCAAGAAATGTCCGTCATGACCTAACTAACATTTTGTCATTACATTGTATTAGTTATCTTTTACAGTTTCCGAGTTAATCCAAGAATGAGATTTGGGGTCAAAGTTCAAAGTGATCAATGACGGTGGTCATTTGGAAAATTTCAACACCTGATTGCACATCTTTGGGTGGTGATCTACCCTCCTGTTAAGTTTGGTTATGATTGGACTAGCGGTTTCTGAGAATTGGGTTGGACAAAATGATGGAAAGAGGCGGAAAAACAATAGGAAGAAACGCTGCAAAAACAATAAGTCGCCAAACTTTGTTTGGGCGACTTGATAAGAAACAGAGTAAACACAATAAGTCACCAAACTTCGTTTGGGTGACTTAATAAGAAACACTGCAAAAACAATAAGTCTCCCTAAACGACTTAATAACAAAGAAACGGAACAATAACAATATGTCTCCCCGACTACGTCTGGGGTGACATAATAATAAGAAACAGCAAAATCTATATGTCTCCACAAACTTCGTTTGGGAGTCATAATAAGAAACAGAGCAAACACAATATTATTATATTTATGAAAAGGGATAGTTTAAATGAAGTTAATTAATGCATAAACCGATTATGAAGATCAATAAGGGAATATCACTTAAAAATTTACCAAAGGCAAACCGTAATATTTACGTATCCGCAACCGCCTTTGACTTTTAATTACGTTTGGAGATAAACTTCCTGTGTATACAAAATCAATGTTTTTCGTTTGCAAATTTCTCAAAATGTTTGAACAAACCATTAAATAAATACAGGTACAGTTATTCCTCTAAATATAAGTGAATACAGCATCATGTATTCCATTTAATTCAGTCCACAAGGTAACTCTCGGCGTCTCTAGACATTTTTGCGTTTTTTAAAACACAAACTAGATTTTTTCTGATTCTTTTCCTCTGAGAAAGGGGGTGCGTTTTATACACCGATGCGTTTAATACACACCAGAAAACGGAATTTGCTTTTCCCATAGGGTCCCATGTTAAACTATGTTCTGTGCTGGCGGCAAACTAAATAAAGGACCTTCGATACATCATTCCTGTAAAGTTTGGTTCCATTTGCTTCAGTAACTTCAGAGGAGATAGCAAATATTTGCTTTTCCCATAGGGTCCCATGTTAAACTATGTTCTGCACTGGTGGCCATGTTTTTTCACGGATCGAAAAAATTTCGGCAAACTAAGTAAAGGACCTTCCATACAGCATTTATGTAAAGTTTGGTTCAATTTGCTTCAGTAGCTTCAGAGGAGATAGCAAATATATGCTTTTCCCATAGGGTCCCATGTTCTGCGCAGGCGGCCATGTTTTTTCACTGTTTGAATAAAGGAGTAGGTGTGATAAGGGCTGTTTTTGGCCCCATCTTCAAATACCTGAATATCTCTAGTATGAGTAGCCTTCATATCGAAACTTTCAAAACAGGCAGATTTTGCTGTTTGCTCAAGTCCTTGGTTGCCTAGCAACCATTTAAAAAATACAGTAAAACCATATATGGTTAGTGAAACCCAATCATAAGCATGTCCAAAATAAAATAATGTGGCATGTAAATAATACAGAAAAGGTTCTAAATGAATATTCTTCCAAAATTTGTTTAAATAAATGCTTAGTTACAGGTCTTGTATGAACTACGTTGCTTAGCAACAGGAAAAAACGAGATTTTTTTCACCATTTGATGAATATACACACTTTTGAAGAGTGAGAAAATGTATCCATGACATCTTGTATAGACGTGGAAAATATAAAAGAGTCTGAGAAAACTACCTACTAGAAAACTTAATGGATATCGGATCGTCTATACAGGACAATGCAGTACAAACAAATTAATTCATATAAGTCTAAAAGATTGTGCGAAGATATCTATAAAATATATAAAAGTTGTAAAAATAAAATGACAACATTTTCAGTCAACAAATGACAATTATTGAACTTGTATAATCTGTTGAAAGATTCACCCTGGCAACAATATTCATATAAGCCTTGTTACTTAGAGTAAATCCATGGTTTTTTTCCACATTAAAAAAAATATATCATTGTCATTACCAAGACAGTCATTGTATGAGATTATCTGCATAGTAACCATGGAAATTTTGTTACCGTGTGAGATAGAAAGTAAACACTGGTAGATAATACATGTTGCAGTTTAGTCAAAATTGATATGAAAAAAAAATCTTGCAATTGTTTAAAAGGGATCCTTAGCAACGATGTCCATCTGCTGTAAGGTTTTTAATCAAAAGTCTGGTCTGATGCCACAATGAAAACTTGAACCAAACAATAGTCTGCATCAAATCCAAGATGGCCGCCAGTAGGGAACATAGCATGTTTCATCGGAATTTCGCAAATAATAGTAGTCTATGGAAATCCGTGTTTAACAAACATCCATGCATGTATCATTGGGAAACATTCAGAATTTATTGATTAGGGAGATATATGTGAATCAATCAGTTCATATTGATATTGGTACTACCAATGCAATCTATATATAAATGAATAACACATTTGGCAATACAATGTATGTACAATAAATCTAAAGTGGTTGTTTTACTTCAATTTACCGGTCCCGGCACCTGAATCGATTTTCAGGGGCTCTGGCTACAGAGCTGCCGAGTGGTACCCAGGTGGTGGATAGGGGAATGCCCAGTCTATGCGGGTTAGTCAGGTCAAAATACGGAAAGCCTGATCTCAAACCATTGTAGCCAAACCGTGTGGAGAATCGCCACGCTGCATGCAGTATAAAGACGCTTTCTATTTTTCTCTAAAGAGAGCAGACGTTGTCATATACAAGGCTAAGTTTCCTGCCCCTGCCCATTTCTTTCCTTTTTCAATGGCAATCAAAAGTAGTTGTCCTCATTCCTTTATTTCTTTCTTCTTTTTACTTTCAATTTTTTTAATTGATTAAATTGTTCTCGTCCTGATATCACTGAAATATTGCTCATTGGACGTTAAACTGTAACTAATCAATCAATCTTATATCTTTTACGCTGTTCATTGAGTACTATGTTGTTCAGGTTTACGTGACTGTGCTTTAGCAGAGACATATCTATATGTCTCTGGCTTTCGTTACATTTGATTATTATTGATATATTACACTTGTATTTTAGTATATCTTGTCTTTGTTTTTCGTGAGGTATGGTAAACTAGTTTTTCCATAATGCTTAGTTGCTCTTGATTCTCATTAATAAACTATCTGTTATTTCTTGAGTTATTCATGCTTGCCGAAACGTAAGTTCTCTTTGCAATAGCTAGAGGATATTATATGGGAGGCTAAATACGTAATGCTAAACACCAACAAACAGGATAATCAATTCAATTTTACCAACCCATTTTTAAAAATGCATTCCGATGGATAGTTTCTGGAACAAATTTCGTTATTTAAAATGCAGAATGAGTTGACGATCATTTTAAAACAACATACGATGTTTGTAAAATACAAATGCACATATTCGCCTTTATGTTGAAATGTCGTGACAAGTTAGTAACAACCCGGTAACAACCCACTCAGTCTAATAGGACCGCGGCCACTCGCTCACCAGGGCAGGGCAATATACCATATTTGCCATGTTGTACAACTCAGGAGACTGCTGTAAAATGTGTTTAAAATATATGAAATTATTTCGACTAGCATACGTTACTTAAGTAACTCGGCAGTAATGATCATTGTGAAATGAGAAGGAAACAATGGCTGTTTCTTTAGACTATGGATAATGTTCAAATGCATTGTTAAATGCTGAATAATTATTCTTTTAAATACAAAAAATGAATAAATAGAAAAAATAAATAACAAAATAAAGAAAAAAAATATACGATTTACATCATCTCCGAATCATTTCCAGTTTGTTGCGCCATTTATTGACAGTCTTTGAATACCAAGGAAAAATGGACTCTATAGCTGCATGATTCTTTATTTTATTTTTTTATGTTTATTATGTCCTGTTTGTTTGTTTGTTTATTATTTAGTTCACAATTATGTTGCAATACATTCTAACAAAATATAACTGCTTTATAAAAAATATTATGTTTAGATATTTTTCATAAGCAAAAGACATCAAATGGAACAATTGCTGAAAAGGACTCTACATTGTTCATAAAAGTATGTTCTTTGTAAATATTTTTGAAAATCACACTAGTAACGCTCGAATGAATCTTGCTGAGGTGAAAGAGTGAAGCAATTTTGACTAGTTTTGCTCAGCTACAAACAAAAATTGGGTTGCTTGTTGGGTATTTGAATGCAATGGAACAATATGCAATATTTTGAAAAATAGATATTCTTACTTAATGCTAAGTTTACACCGCCGATCAGACCAACTCGATCAACTCGACAATGCTGTTTTATCCCGATCAACGTCATAAAATTCATTGATCAAGCTAGCTCACAACGTCCACTCGACCTTTACCCGATTTAACACGACTAACACTCGACCACTCTCGATCTCTTTACGATTCACGTACGACTTATGCTCCACCCACATTTGACCAACATGACTTTGTCAGATTGAGCCAGATTATAGCCCGATTTGTGTTTGCTAAACTAGACCCGGTCGGGAGAAGATCGAGTTTGTCCTGTTAGTACGTTTGTATGTACGGGGGTAAAATGTAAAAACAGAGAACAGTTCAGCATGGCGGAAGAGCGGCAAAATTTGTGGCCCATGTGGCTGATGCTTCAAAGAAAAGATGATAACTGTGATAGATCTAGAGTAGCAGAGAAGGTGAGTCTGACACAGAAGGTGTGTAGCTTTGGTTATACAATAGCAAATGCTTCAAAGTCATCATTACAGAGGAATGAATGTTGGCTTTAACATACTAGGAGGCCATCCTCAACATGCGCCAGAATGCGACTGTGCGTTTTTTTTTCTGTCATTACATGTGGGACTAATCTAATACATACAACAGAATACATATCACATTATATGGGTTGTAACTACATTTACAGTAATTTCCATGTATAGCTTTAAACCTGGTTTCTGTAGAAAATCCGGTTTTTAGAAAGTGAAAATGGCGAGCGACTGCCCTTTGGGTACATTTTCCCGGTCCAAATCTAAAAGATTTTTTTATTTTCTACTAAATGTTACAAATATTCAAAACAGCATTTTTCTGATGGGATTTAGCTTGAATCATATCTTGTGATAAGAGTACAAACCTGCTCGGAAGAAATAATATTTAAATCTTGAATTCATGTATTTAGTGAATCTGTTTCTGGGATGTGTATATTGGGTACATCTTGGTTTCAATTTCAAATTCTGTCAGCATAACTATATTCGATCGAAATTAAGCCCTCTGCACTATACTAGAAACATACACAGTCTTATATTCTTTTCTACAATCCTGATATAGCAAGATTGAGCTTTGGCATTATTTTGTGTCCGTTGTCCATGAACTTTGCAATCAAAAATATTCTCTCCAGAAACCGCCGAGTCATGATGGACCTCGATTGGTTCAATGTGAAAAAAAAACGCCATGTCCGTTTCTAATCAAATACAACCGCCAACTGGGAATATACTGGTAGGTTTAAATTGGATCTTATGGGAAAACTCATTTAAACGTTACCTCTAAAACTCCTAAGCCAATAAGACCAAACTTGTTACGATTGCCAAACTTGTTACGATTGATCACCAGCCAAACTTGATCACAACAGTCATTGGCGTCCTTTGGATTGCTCCTTTCAAAACTGAAGTAAGGCCCTAGTGAGAGACTGAAGCTTTTGAAAGCCTCATGTTCTGCTATTGTGAAAAGATGACATGATGTCGTGTTAAATCGAGTAAAGGTCTTTAGTGGTCGAGTTAAAGTCGGATACAGGTCGGGAAAAAATCGGGTTATGGTCGGGAAGATCTCGTATAGAAAAAAAGAAAGAATCGTGTTAGTCGAGTAATGATCGAGTACTAATCGAGTTGATCTGGAAGCGACTCGGCATAAATCGAGAAGCGAATGAGTTAAAGTCGGGTAGAAGTCGGCATGATCGGATAAAATTTTGACACTCGATCAAGACCGATCCCTTTTCGACCTCTTCACGACTACCTCGATCAGACCCCGATTAATTCCCGACCTGTTCTCGACATATAATGCACATGACCTCTACACGATATTTTTTGACATGTCAAAAATATTCGGGAACACAGCTCGAGTTCAACAGAGTTAGTAAGATCGCCTCGATTTGGTTAGTAGACCGAACACGAGCATTCAAGATCAGTGTACCGATCAATGAATATACATGAATATTCATAGATCGAGTTAGGTCGAGTTGCTTTGATCGGCAGTGTAAACCTACCATTAAACCGAGGAACAGATCGGGCGCAGAGTGTACTCTTGTAAGAAATTAAATCTAATAAATAAGACATATCGAAAGGAGTTTCCTTGGTGTTTTAAAGGCCTTATACATGGCATTATAAACATTTGGAAAAATTACTTGAATTTCCTTAATTCGTTATAAAAGGGCAAATTTCTTACTTTGTTGTAAAACTATTTACAAAGTGATTTCAATTTTAAACTACTTGCATCTAATTTTTTTTTTGGGGGGGGGTGAAATTGCTAACTAAATCGTTTATGTGTAGGTTTCAAAGTTGATATTTTCAAAGGACGTGGTAAACATGCATCTTTTTAATTAAAAAATATATCCATTTATTCTCTCTCTC
>MJUU01026340.1:12236-51831 GCA_002080025.1 Modiolus philippinarum
TCAAATTAATTGTCTTGATGAGTACTACACAAATCACTGACAATTAGGTGGCTTTGACCTATATTTTACGCTTCAGTGACTTTGGTTAACTTTTGCATTTAAGTCTGTTTCTCAATGACTAAGTATTGTAGCATCATGATATTTCACCGTTACATTCATCTATAGGAGAACTACCTGTTTCACCAAGCATTGGGTATCCTTGACCTACATTTTATGCTTGAATGACTTTATTAAATTTTTGGGTTTAGGTCCACTTCTGAGCAACTACACACAATATTCCATCACTGACAGGGGATTTATTTTATGCCCAATTGACTTAGGTTGTCTTTTGCGATAAATTTATTGGCGGGGCATCCGTGTCTTACAGACACAATCTCTAGTTTTATTTATTTTTTTTTTTAAAAGAATACGATTTAATAACATTTTGATTTGTGAAGTTGTTAAAAAACATTCCAAGATTTAAATGGATCCTTTCCCAACTTTTAAGTCCACAAAGTTCCTGTGACATGTTTCATCAATTTTATGATGGCTCTTCCTTCATTGATTGTATTTATATTTCTAACTTCTGTGTCATTTACTGATAGTTCAGTGTGTTCTTTTTTTTCCAGTTATAATGACTAATGGGGGTAATAACAAAATTACCAAACAGTGTTGTCAAGAGTCAAAGTCCATGAGACAAATCAGGTAGGAACCACCGGAAAAATTGTCAACTGCAATTGTCCTGATTGGTACAGGCATTTCAAAAGAATTGATCGGTTTTATGATATGCCAAATATTATAGTTTTTCCACTAAAATGCAATATAACTTTGCAATTTTTTATGAATTTCTGGAATATCCCTAGATCTTTTTTTTTATCAAGACTGATTTCAAGATACCAACACAAGTTTTGGAGAGCTTTGCTTAAGGTTAGTGGAATGGGTCCATCAAATCTTCATGGTCTGCATTATTCTCATTAGGCTGTTAGCTGCTCCACTGTTCTGGAGGATATCATTTGATTCCTCCACCATAAATCAAATGTCTGCTTTCATTTTATGTAGAAAAAAAAAGACAAAGAACTCTTTGTTGTCTTATAAGTCTAGTTTTGTTGTCTTCAGCTTTGGTCTTGTTTCACATAAATGTATTTGACATTCAGGTTTCTTAGAAATGCATATCTATTAGGGATGTCAACTCGAGTACTGGATTATCGCTCCGACGTACCGAGTATCGATTAGTAAAATTGGTACTCGATTAATCGGATTTCTGTTTTGATGAGGCCCCTATCCTTGATTAGTATGTTGATTTGTTATTAAAGTTTTGAGCTTTTAAAATGTTGACACCGATTTTTACTTTTAGTTATATTTTAGTCCCTTTTTAAGTTGGGAAAAAACTTATTGGGGACTGTTTATGGCATGTATGGTCTTCCAAATGTTTTGTATTTGATCCGTAATTGAAGAGACTAACGTTGCCAGAAAGTAAATTTACGAACTTCGGTATTTTGTTATTTAGTTATAAAATTAAAAAAGAACTGTTTTGTTGAAGTATGTGAAGATCCTTTGTTATGGCTTCTTCTGTTCACCTGTCAATTTAATTAGCAAATAAATTGCATGTTATTATCATTGTTATTTCTCCAATTAACACATTGATCTGTATAGAATTGTAAACAATTAAAATACAAGCTATTAATTAAACACTGATTGCTTTGTTGTTGACCATCAAAACATAAATTTAGTGATATTAAGTGTAGTTGAGAAAAAATGCAATTTCTACTGACAATGGGATGTTTTGTACATGCAGTGCATTAATCAGTCGCATGTTCTACCGATATTATCATAAAACCTTTTACCGAACGAGTACTCGAGTACTCACTCGATAAAACTTTCGAGTACTCGAGTATTGATTTTCATTCGAGTTGACATCCCTAATATCTATAAAGTTAGGTGTGATCAAGACATCTTTTTCTCTCTTTTGCTTTATCTGAATTTTTGAAATATAGGCAATATTTATTGCATCCATATTTTGAACAAATCCTCATAGTGGTACAACTATCAAACTCAGCTTCATTCCTGTGTTTAAGCTTAGTATATACCATATGAAGAATAAAATCAATGTGTCCTTAGAGGGAATTTTTGTTATTATCTGTTATACTGTGATATAGTTTACATTAAAATTGCTTTCAAAGCTTGTAGACAATTGCTGTTATTCTCTGTAATGCCTTATCAGCTGAATCAACACAGCCTTTCACTCATGTTCCCATTTCTCCAAAATAAGTGATAACTTGTCATTTATATCAAAAGACTGTAATGCGTGTTCCCACTACTCCATCATAAGTGGTGGCTTGACACTTACAGCAGCACAGCCTGTCACACATGTGTCGGGAATTACGCGGGATACGATGTCCCCTAACGTCGCCATATGCATTGTAACGTACGCACGGCGCGTCGCCGTGACCACGCTTGAGATTACGAGTAAACGTTCATCAGTTCAGTTGTGTTGTGTTTCTCTCTCGTCTTTACAACATGTTCCAACTACTCCAATATTAGCGATGGCTTCACACATGTTCTCATTTCTCCAAAATAAGTAATGCATTTACAGCCATAGCAACACAGCCTGTCCCTCATGCTCCCATTACACCAACAGTGACAATACTTTGTCAGCAATATCAACGCAAGCTGTCACTGGTACCCCCATTACTCCAACACATAAGTAATGCCATGACAGTAATATTGACACAGACTGTCACAGACTCATGACTGTCATTCTTGTTCCCAGTACTCCCAACATAATTAATACTTTGTCAGCTTCAGCAACATAGACTGACCTCCCCTTTACTCCAACTTAAGTAATGCCTTGACAGTAATATTGACACAGACTGTCACAGACTGTCATGCACGTTCCCATTACTCCAACAAATAAACAATACCTTGACAGTTATATTAACACAGGATATCAATTATGTTCCCATTACTCTAGTATAAAAAATACCTTGACAGCTTTAGAAATATAGACTGCCGTTCCCTTTACTCAACTGGTCAGCTATAGTTAGTGTGTTGTATTTCCGTGACTCCGTTATCAGCAATGTAATGACACCTATAGCAACACTGATTATCACACTATCCATCCCACTCATCCATTAAACAAACAGAAGTAATACCTTGATAGATATAGCAACACAGACTGTCACCCATGTTCCCAATAACAATCATAAGCAACGTCTTGTCAGCTATAACAACACAGACTGTAATCCATATTCCCATTATTCCACCATAAGCAAAGTCTTGTCAGGCTATAGCAACACAGACTGTCATCCATGTTCCCATCATTCCACCATAAGCAAAGTCTTATCAGCTATAGCAACGCAGACTTTCATCCATGTTCCCAGCATTTCACCATAAGCAACGTCTTGTCAGCTATAGCAACACAGACTGTCATCCATGTTCCCATCATTCCACCATAAGCAATGCCTTGTCAGGCTATAACAACATAGACTGTCATCCATGTTCCCATCATTCCACCATAAGCAAAATCTTGTCAGGCTATAGCAACACAGACTGTTATCCATGTTCCCATCACTCCACCATAAGCAAAGGCGTGTCAGCTATAGCAACATAGATTGTCTTCCATGTTTCCATCACTCCACCATGAGCAAAGTCTTGTCAGGCTATAACAACAAAGACTGCCATCCATGTTCCCATCATTCCACCATAAGCATAATCTTGTCAGGCTATAGCAACACAGACTGTCATCCATGTTCCAATCACTCCACCATAAGCAATGCCTTGTCAGCTATAGCAACACAGACTATCATCCATGTTCCCATCATTCCACCATAAGAAAGTCTTGTCAGTCTATAGCAACACAGACTATCATCCATGTTCCCATCATTCCGTCATAAGCAAAGTCTTGTCAGGCTATAGCAACACAGACTGTCATCCATGTTCCCATCATTCCGCCATAAGCAAAGTCTTGTCAGCTATAACAACATAGACTATCATCCATGTTCTAATCATTCCACCATAAGAAAGCCTTGTCAGTCTATAGCAACACAGACTATCATCCATGTTCCCATCATTCCGCCATAAGCAAAGTCTTGTCAGCTATAACAACACAGACTGTCATCCATGTTCCCATCACTCCACCATAAGCAATGCCTTGTCAGGCTATAGCAACATAGACTGTCATCCATGTTCCCATCACTCCACCATAAGCAATGCCTTGTCAGGCTATAACAACACGGACTGTCATCCATTCCACCATAGCGACACAGCTTGTCAATCATGCTCAAAATACTCTATCATAAGCAATGCTTTGTCGGATACATCAACACAGATTGCCAATGGAACACGAACAAAGGCTTGTCAGTCATAACAACACAACTTGTTATTAAGTACTCGTTTCCAATACTCCAACATAAGCAATACTTTGTTAGATCCTGGAACACAGACTCATTACTCCAACATAAATTATGCTTTGTCCGCTTTAGCAGCATAGACTCTTCCCAATAAGTCAAATTTAAGCAAATCCTTGTCATTTAAAGCAACACAAACTGTCGTTGATGTCCCGTTTGCATCAACGTAAGCTATTCCTTGTCAACAATAGCAACACAGACTGTCACTGGTGTTGCCATTACTTCCAAATTTCAAGCTTTGTCAGCATTTTCAACTTCTCTGAAACCACTGAAGCAAATTCAACCAAACTTTACAGAAATGATTTACTAGGTCCTTAACAAAGATTGCTCATTTCGTTCCGATCCGATAAAAAAACATAGCCGTCAGTGCGGAACTTAGGTCTAACATTGGACCCTATGGGAAAATCACATTTTTAGTTCGCCTCAACGAAGTTGAGGGGGACTATTGGAGTACCCCCGGCGTCCGCGTCCGTGTCCGCGTCCGCATTTGGGTATATATCTTAGTAACTATGAAGTGTAGAGTCATCAAACTTTGCATGCAGGTGCATCTTGGGTTAACTCACACCCTCACCCTCCAAGAAAATTGGGTTTCTCTGACCTATATTTTCCGCTTGAGTGGCTTGCATTCAAATTAACATTTTAGGTCATATCTCATTTATTATACATAGAACAATAATCTAACTGTGCATATCCATGCATCTCTGATGGTAGGTCAGCATCCAGGCAAAATTGGGTCACTTTGACCTATATTTTCCGCTTGAGTGACTTACATTCAAGTTTACGTCCGAGTTCAGATCTCAGTCACTGTACATGGTAGGATCATCTAACCTTGCATGTGCATGCATCTCTGATGGTATGTCAGCATCCAGGCAAAATTAGGTCACTTTGACCTGTATTTTCCGCTTCAGTGACTAACATTCAAGTTTACGTCCGAGTTCAGATCTCAGTCACTGTACATGGTAGGATCATCTAACCTTGCATGTGGATGCATCTCTGATGGTAGGTCAGCATCCAGGCAAAATTAGGTCACTTTGACCAATATTTTCCGCTTGAGTGACTTACATTCGAGTTTACATCTGAGTTGATATCTCAGTCACTGTACATGGTATAATCATCTAACCTTGCACATGCATGCATCTCTGATGGTAGGTCAGCATCCAGGCAAAATTAGGTCACTTTGATCTATATTTTCTGCATCAGTGACTTATATTCAAGTTTATGTCTGAGTTCAGATCTCGGTCATTGTACACGGTAGGATCATCTAACGTTGTACATGCATGCATCTCTGATGGTAGGTCAGCATCCAGGCAAAATTAGGTCACTTTGACCTACATTTTCTGCTTGACTGATTTACATTCGAGTTTACATCTGAGTTGATATCTCAGCCACTGTACATGGTATAGTCATCTAACCTTGCACATGCATGCATCTCTGATGGTAGGTCAGCATCCAGGCAAAATTAGGTCACTTTGATCTATATTTTCTGCTTCAGTGACTTATATTCAAGTTTATGTCTGAGTTCAGATCTCGGTCACTGTACACGGTAGGATCATCTAACGTTGCACATGCATGCATCTCTGATGGTAGGTCAGCATCCAGGCAAAATTACGTCACTTTGACCTACATTTTCTGCTTGACTGATTTACATTCGAGTTTACATCTGAGTTGATATCTCAGCCACTGTACATGGTATAATCATCTAACCTTGCACATGCATGCATCTCTGATGGTTAGTCAGCATCCAGGCAAAATTAGGTCACTTTGACCTACATTTTCCGCTTGACTGACTTACATTCGAGTTTACTTCGAGTTTATTTCTCAGTCACTGTACATGGTATGATCATCTAACCTTGCATATGCATGCAATTTAGATAGTATGTCAGCATCCAGGCAAAATTTGGTTGCTGCGACAAAGTACCATAACGAGGCGAACTTTGTAATCGTTGATTACCTATGTTTATCTCCTCTAAAACCACTGAAGCAAATTCAACCAAACTTTACAGGAATGATGTACTAAAGGTCCTTAACAAAGATTGGTCATTTAATTCCGATCCGATAAAAAACATGGCAGCAAGCACGTAACATAGTTTAACATTGGTCCCTATGGAAAAATCATTTTCATCTTCTCCTCTGAAACCGCTGAAGCAAATTCAATCAAACTTTAGAGGAATGATACTAGTATACGAAAGGTCCTTTACAAAGATTGCTCATTTAGATTTCGTTTCAATAAAATCATGGTCGTAAGCATGCAACATAGTTTAACATTGAACCCTATGGGAAAATCACACTTTCATCTCCTCTGAAACCACTGAAGCAAATTCAACCAAAAAGCAAGTTGAACTAAATGTATAGAAGGTCCTTTGCAAAAATTACTCATTTCAATAGGTGCCAATGGATGACATAGCTATACATTAGATCCCATTTTTATAAAACATAATTTTTGGTTTATGTGTATGGCATAGTAGCATTTTGTCAGGTGAGCGATACAGGCTCAGTCTCTGAGCCTCTAGTTTATTTTACACTCAAACTAGACGACCCTGCGTGAGATCACGAGAAGAAAAGGTTCGGTGAGGGCAAACACATTGTCCTTGAATTCTCTCCAGATCTAAATGTTCATGGTCGACTTATATGGATGACACAGAGGTAATACAGGTCGATGAAATCGGAGGGATTTACACCACTACCTGAGTCTAAGTGGATTCTCCATGTTGTAGATATTCTTGCATTTGGGCTCATGCTTGTACCTTGCTGTGTCGCGAGACTTTGTGCACGATGTTGGCAAAAGCGTTGGAGGCAATTTTCTCAAATCCTTCCATGGCCGCATTGGTAATCACTCCCTTAACGTAAAATGGGGGAGGCTAGCACCAGCTTTGTGACAGTGCCACTACTCTGGACCACCCACCACAACATTGGCATTGGTCATTTAAAGCAACTTACGGCGGAGCTGAATGTACCCACCAAATGATTGATGTGGCCAAGATTTTTCAATGCGTCGGTGTCAGCAATAATTTAGTTGAGCCCCCCATTAGTCCAAGCTTGATAGGCGGCAACGCATAAACCTAGATTATCCATTAACTGGCCAAGGTCTTTGGGCATAAATACTGCCGCCAACTCATTGCCAAAATGTCTTGCCATTGATGTGCTACACAATCTCCCTTCATTTATAGCTTTTATTTGCTTTCTGGATTTTCGACAGAACCAAGTTTAGTTGGTATATGGCGATAGATGCTTGCAGATATCACCGTAAGTCATCACAACTTTGGGGTCAAGCGATTCTGGGAGCTTCAAGGGCCGAGGATTCTTTTAGCGTTTTGTCGACGGGCAAGTTTTCTAATCATAATAGTATCATTCTCTGACCTCAGCCCAAATGTGTGGTCATCCATCACGGATTCATGTTGATAATTAGTCACCGGGGATCATGTCTGGTACGGTTGTCTCGACGTGAAGGGGATCGTTTGATTAGAGTCTTGTACTACACTGAGAAATCAATGGCTTTGTTTCAATTTTTTTAGATGTCTCGCGCAATCATGGTCTTCGATGCCATGTCAAACCTACCCGAGCGCGAACAACTGTATGGTAGCGAAGAAAAATTTATCATCGACTCAAAGGTATGACCTTAGCTCGGAGTAGAAAGATAAGTTCGCGACATCAGCTCAGCACAGTTCCAGAAGCGGCGAGTTGAGTTGTATGGAAAGGATGAGACCTCAGTAGCCGATCTTGTAGATATGACTGCTCATTATCGCGACAAAGAACACAAGTTCATTTTGATCATCATCGACGTTTTCTCCAAGTAAGGCTGGCTCATGTCGCCCAAGGATGAATATCGGACGACGGCTTGAGATGCCATCAAGCCGTGTTCAAATTCAGAAGCCCCAAGAAGTTATTGACCAAATAATGTATTGGGTCCTGTGGCAAGCATGTTAAGTAACGAGAAGTCGAAAGTCAATCACAGAGACCTGTTCCCGGCCCAGAAAAAAAATTGTTTACTATAAAAAAAAACACTTTTTTCTTTTTTTCTCCGAGATTCATATTTGATAGTAAACATTTCTTTCTAGGCGGAGAGCAAGTCCTGTGGGTCAATCGAAGGAATTGCAAAGTAGATGTTCAAGTACTTGGACAACTCCACGTGCATATACCTATCCGTACTGGGCGACGTTATTCGCTAGTACAACACTACCAAATACCACTTCATCAAGATGATCCTATCCGCCACAATCCAAAATCATCACGAGGCCAATGTGTTCTGAAATAAATATTGAGGTATAACAACCATGCAACCGAAGCGATTTCGTAAAGGCAACAAAGACCAGGCTCCAAAAAGGGGTGCTTTTAATTTAAATTGTGAAAGATTCCTACCGAGTTTCCAGGGAGCTCTACAAGGATCTTATTGAGTCTCATCTCCTAGCTCCTATCCACTTTCTTTGAAAAGCTGATGTACTGTTTCTCCACGATTGGATGCAGTCGTTGTCAAATTCACAAACTCATTTATGACCATCATACCCACTTAGATTTTGGGAAACGATGGAAACATACTTTGAAAGTCAAA
Organism: Modiolus philippinarum; assembly: GCA_002080025.1. NCBI lineage: Eukaryota > Metazoa > Mollusca > Bivalvia > Mytilida > Modiolidae > Modiolus > Modiolus philippinarum. The sequence continues at coordinate 21,168 of MJUU01026340.1, forward strand.
AATCTGAATTGCACTGGTTTTGTGGTGCGTCGTGATAATGTAGTGTGATTCGATTCTAGTCCAAGTCCAATTCATCGTTGCAAATGTGTCAATGTATGCTTACTTGGAAGCTCAGATCTCATTACCTTCAACGTTTTTACCATAAGTTTATTTTTTTGCACACATTTCCGATTGCCCTCACATTGAACGAACTACCAGACGGTGTTCTATCCTCAGTAGATGAAATGTAGTCTTTCACACAATAGTGGCAATTTGATGATCGGTGTCGTTAATACGCGTACATGGTAGGCCTGTAATGGATCCGGATGGTCGCCTGATGATGCAGTGGTTATTCATTTCGATATCTTGAGGTAATGATTAGACATAGAGCATCATCTCGATCCAAATTTGCCAATTTTATTTGCGTCGTCGAAGTCAAGGCTTTCTACCAGCACTTACGAGTAAAGGTGGCCACACGCCACGCCTCCAGGCCGCTACAATGCATCAGTATTTTATCGAATATTGTTGTCACAATAAGTCCACTATCTTCTAGGGCATAGAGAGTCGAAGCATACCCTGACTTCTTTATGCTTGTGCTGGAAGCTCCAGTGCGCTCCAGTGGCACCTGGGGGTCGTCATGGCTCAAGATGCTACATTGGGTGGGTTGTGAAGTAGGTGGTATTGCAACCTGCTCGAACCATCCTCTGAATTGCTCATTAATTACAATATTCTTTGAACAGCTAGACGGTCGCCATCATTTTGTTCTTAGTTAATTTCTCGGGCTGCTTGGCGACATTTTTCTGCAGCAGGTGTAGTGCTGTCTAAGAATCAGAGTATATTTGAAATGGAACCTTCATCAACTTTTTGTGGTTATGAAATCCTATTAAGTTTCTTTTGTCTAGCATATCAATTCTGACAGTATTCTTCAGTCTGACTGCAATTTTCGGTATGCTTGTCCAATATAAACTATCTTAAGATGTAAAAAAGACACCTGTGGTAAAGACTATTTGTGACCTGACACCTAGGACTTCGAATGTTATAAGACGTGAACGGTTTAGTCCAATAGTGGCTGGCTGTCGGTGGTCAAGAATATCAGGTCTACGTGTCTCCACGTGCGTGTCTTGCGCCAGTATACTTGGATATCATAAGGGGGCATACCCGAAGATCCTTTTCTTAAATCACAACCTTCCTCTACATATCACAAAGATGGTTATGTTGATGTCGGTGACCTGCCTCTCATATGGATTGCCTTTAGTTAACTTGATAACATAAAATTTTAGCCCACCTTCCCATTTCTTGTATATACTGGATTAGGAGGTAATGATATTTCTAGACCAACTAATCTTAATGCAGTCTGCCAGCGATGTGCAGTAACCGGAAGCATCTATCATGTCATTTGTGACACTGGTGATCGGGTTCTATCTGAAAAGTACCAATGGGCGGTCTGAATTTTTAGGTTTTTCAATGTGACATAATGCCAACAACTACCTTCACGCATGTACTTAGCCACACTCTCTTTAAGCTTCTCTGTCATGAACGCTATCTCCAATTCGGGACGACTGAGATCTGTTGATTGTATGAGGGTACCATTCCTGATCTGAAATAGGACACAACGTGCGTATTTCTCTGGTCGCTTTCAATTACGCATGCAGCACTAGCCGGTGACGTGGCTTTAAGGGGACAACCATTTGATTTTTATGGGGGGGGGCAAGGAAGGAACATATGATCCTGGATATTTTTTTTTTCACTCAATCTTTGAGACTGACAATTTTTTTCTTATTCGAAGCAATCCTGTCGTTTTTTTTTCGGTCCAAGTCATAATTTTTACCTTATATATGTCATCCTGGTTATTTTTTTCAGCTTCCTCCTGTCCTGGTATTTTTTTTTCTCCAAATTTCTGATCATTCCTCACCCCCCTAAAAATCAAATGGTCACTCCCTAATTCACCACGAGAAAAGTTTTTTTTACCACAATGTTGTCTCCATATTGGATATCCCTGTCTTCCTCCTGTTGGCTTTGTTTCTATAGCAAAGCACAACTTTTCGTGATTTGCGCTTAAAAAGAGTGGAGAGTCAGATCGGCTAGGACAGGTGCACAGTTTGTGCCCATAGGAATTCGGATAGTCTGTTGAAAAACAAGTCCTCCAAACTGAACAAATATATTGTCGATCAGAAACTCTAACATTTAAATCGCCTTTTCCTCTATATGTTTTCTCGGAGATGGTGAATTATCTCTTTTGCTATAGATTTATTTCGAATACAAATACAAATATCTCAATTACAGCGGTTGTCGGTTTTGTTCCATTGAAATATCGGAATATCAGGATATTATTTACACTGAAGCAGTTGAATAGTCTGGCATGGCATTGTATTGGATACATATTTTGCATCGGATACACAAGTACAATTTGAACATTACTTTTCACGAAAATTGTGAATCTCCTCGAGCATTAATAATGTGCTTTATCAGAACAAATCATCACTCATTATAACGATAAAATTGAGACTTTTTGAATATGTTTCTTCTCCAGTTCGTCTCCAATGGATCAAAATATACCGTCACTTACATTCGGAGTCCTACAACGACAAATTACGGAAAACAGAACGATACCATGCATCCTTGTCAAAAACAACTTCAGAATGAAAGAGTGTAACAATTTCAGGCTGATTATCCGTGGGCAAATTTTTGGTATAGCAATATCAGCTTTGGAATACAACAGCATACTAGTAGCATTCTTCGATTTTATAACAGTTGTTTACTGTTAAGACTGTAAACTCCAGACTACATTTTGAAGATTACAGTCCCTTTTTCAATTTCATTTGGCATGGAAAGTCGGACCGCCTTAAAAGGAAATTTCCTAATGAATTACTATTGCGAGGGGGAAAGGAAAGTCCCACATGTCAAATCCTTTTGCTATTCATTGAAGATGTGGTGGATTAATAAGTTACTTGATTTTTAGAACATGATGTTCTCCATGGAAAATTCTAATTACTTATAAGTTAGAAAAATATAGAGTTGAAAGGGTATTTTTGTGGAATAAGATGGTATCCAGAGGGTTGCCAATTCTTTAAAGCCTTTTTGGCGAGATATCCTGTTAAACTGGTTAAAATTAAAGGAAACACAATCCTTTTAACAACTGAAATATCTTGAATCAACCCATATGGTTCAATCAAAGTATAATCAATAAAAAAGATACATTTTTTCACAAATATTGTGAGAAAGACATATTTTTGTCAATGATCTCGTTGATGATAATATCAGATTTTTGGGTTATAAGCAGTTCAAAGAATACTCCAATCAATTCCAAAAGAATAAAATAAAATTGACAAAGAATCGTTAATTTTTATATAGCAACTTTTTGAAAAGATATGCAGTAAGACCATTAAAGGCAAAAGCAGGAGATATAACTAGATCTTTCTTTTTATAATTATACTTTTACTCGATTTTTTTTCTTCTGGAACGACTTTACCATGTTTACATGTCTCCTTTTTGAGAATCTGAAATTCCTGAATATTATATAAATTGAAGATTCCAATTAATGGTCATTAATTTGTTTTTCTTCTGACACATGCTATGCGTCTTTCACAGAATTTTATTTTAAAAGTTAGAGGTTCACCTGAGCCAAAGGAACTCATATAGTGGAGCATCGGCGACACAAGCCAGCAAGGGAGCCAGAGACATGTAGATTTCTATACATTTCTCTGTTGGAACACTCCATCATTGTTTTTTTTCAACGTTGAATATACAAAAAGTAGAAAAGAATTAATCCAGGTATCAAGAAAGTGTTAGAAAGTTAGAAAATGAAGATGATTGATTTTGAATTTGATTACAATATCTTTTAAGTCAGACTGACTTCCATTCTGTTTCTGTTTGTAATATTGCCCCTGTTGACTTACATAAATACCGAACACATTTTTTCAGGATTTATAGTCTTTATCAATAACAATTTTTCTTTCTTTTTCATTAATTGGAATTCATTCATAATTTGCATAAATGTCATATTAATTTCGTATTAAGATGCAAATGTTGTAAAGTTAACACCTGAGGTGTGACATTTTGTCATTTTATGTTAATTACATAAATGAAGCACGTGGTTTATTGTTTAAAATAGACTTTAGCTAATGACCTTGATCGTTTGGATACGAAACTACAGCATTGATCATTGTTGTAGCTCTGAATGACTAATTGACCAATCACCTAACGAGGTTGTTTACGTCTTGTTTTCCGCTATGAATAACGAAATGGAGGTACAAAATAAGATAATATTTAATAATTTGACACTACAGTTCATGTTATGTGTTATTTAATTCCAAGGAAATGATACTTTACATGAAAGAGGATCAAGTTAATTCGATCTGATTGTAATATATTGTGAAATAATGGACATTTCCGGGCTTACACTGCAAGGATTTTGGACAAACAATCTGCAAGTTCAAGGCCTACTATTTGGATAACTAAACAAATGAAATGTTTCTGTCTTAAACGAGAATGTCATAAAAATGTAATCCTTTCCCATATTTTCAAGATAACTGCAAGTGTTGTTGCATCGATCAATGTGTAATTCATGTAATACAAAATTTCGAGACTCGATACTTTCGTCATTGCCATGTGTGAAATCGTTCATTGATAAATTCAACAATAACATTAAGCATTCTGTGATATCACTAACAGAACTTTTATAAGTAATTTATTGTTTAATATGAGATACTCAATGGCTAAATCATCATGTGTATCTTTGGTAGTTTGTTTTGTTTTGACATTTTTACCATGCACGACCGGGTTTTTTTCTTCAAGACTAACTCCTCAAAGAGAAGGAACCAGTAAGTATTAAGTGTACATGTGCTTGTTATTGTTTGTGTTAAATCAAGGATTTGTATAGTGAGAAGGCTGCGCATCTCGTATTGTCTCGTAAGATCAACCATAGCGCGATTTTGTTTTACTCGCCACTGCAAATTGCTATACTCGCTTCAAAATGTATCAAGCAAATAAAATATTGTATTAAAGCAACTCTTATTTTCTCTTTCTAACCATAGCACAATATATTATGATACATTTCATATGAAAAAGAAAGAAAATGGGGTAGATGTCAAGGAGACAACATGCCATATCCAGGTTAAAACGACCCAAAACAAAGCATCTATAGATTTGTCAATTTCTACATCAGATCAAGATACAGGCTGCCACTTTATATTTATTTATGTAAAATCAGGTCCCATCCTTGTCGGCGTGGATTTCAGATGGTGACATTTTGAAACAAATAAAAGCCAGATATGTAACAATTCAACAAACCTAAAATTTCATCAACAGATTAGGCCAAAAATAAAAAATTGTTTGTTTCCCCTCCCACGATCGACCCACTAAAATTGCTGCTACATTTGTACCCAAAAATTTTTATTGACCGTTGCTTTTCAAATTTTTTTTGGTCCAGACAACGAGAGTTTGTTATGTAAAACAGGCATTATTTATTTGAAATTTAAGTAGAATTTTTTATTTGAAGAAAAAATAAAATAATTTTCCTTCCTACCTACCAGTAACCTGAACAACCCAGTTGGGGAGGGGAAACAAAAATATTTTTAATGTTGGCCTTGACAAAACCAAAATAAGTAAAGAAAGTGTCTTTTATACCTTTTTATATCCTAATCTCGGCTCTTGTGGAAAATAATTAATTGTCGTACCACGCTGTCACCTCTCGTAATTTTGAAAGAAGTTAAATTTGTCACAAAGCAAGAAAAATTATAAAATTATACTTATTCAGTAACTAAATCATACATGTACATGACATACTTGATTACCAAAAAACATTTTTTAAAACATAAATGTTGATTTTGAAGGAGGAGATTAAAATAAACATTATACGATGAAGACTGACAATACACACTTGCGAGGGTGGAAATGATGATCTGAGTTGAAACGCATATAATTCCATCTCTTTCGAAGAAAACTGTTTCTCTTGGTATCATAACTACATTTTCGTCGCCAAGTATGTATAAAAGTTGGTTGGAACAACGTTCTGAACACATAAACAGGCTAGTTTATTTCCAAAGTGATGACACTTTCCGCCATTAAATTGAACATGATTAGCATGGGTGCAAGGCATTGTGGGTAATGTTTTATAATCTGGCATACACCCCAGCTTATTATGCAATCAATAGGAGATCACCGCGAGATTCGAATCCTTCTGACTATACACATCCTTGGTTAAATGTACATGTGCTAGTTATTGTTTGTGTTAAATGTACATGTGCTAGTTATTGTTTGTGGTAAATGTACATGTGCTAGTTATTGTTTTTGTTTATTGTTCATGTGCTATTTATTGTTTGTGTTAAATGTACATACATGCGCTAGTTATTGTTTGTGTTAAATGTACATGTGCTAGTTTTTGGTTGTAAATTTGTTTCTGGATAGTTATTTGTTTTTAATACAGTACAAAATGTACACACAGAGTGTTTCAGTTACAAAACGCTGAGGTCTGACAGTGTAAACACCAGCAAATGTCTGTGAAAACACCAGCAAACTTCCTGTTGTTGATTACATAGAAATATATTGGCAAGTCATAAATGTCAGTGTAAACACCGACATTTCACCAATTATCAGTGTTTTCACTCATGTCAGACCTCAGTGTTTTGTAACTGAAACATTCTGTGTGTACTGTATATATACATGTATAGCTGCGAATCCGGATCTGTTCGCCCAGGGTCCCTTCGCCCACCATATTCTCATCAAGATTTGTTGACGGTCTTTTACACTGATGATATATATTAATAGAACAGTGGTATCTTATATACATTGTACAACAGTCATAAGAACTTTTACTGTTTTAGTATCAAAATTACATAGTCTTCCTTTTAATGACATGTATATATATTGTTCATATTTTTTGTCATTATTATTGTATGTATTGTTACACGTGTATCCATCTACAGTTACATGTAGTTAGCTCAACTCAAATTGATTCTCCCTCTCTTAACACTGAGTATTTTAAAGGGACACTGCTACATGTATACACTGAAAAATGGTCTGTGTATTCTTGGAGGAATCACATTGATTACTGTGTGATTAATTGCCCTGAAAACGAAAATCATCCCAACACAGCAAAATTTATTACGTGTGTTCCTTTGATTTTTTGCCAATAAGCACAGTGGTTAATTACAGAAGTGGCATCAAGTTTCTTAGACCTGCCACTCTACAGCAACATGTACATTGTGTTCGTAACCATTGAATAAGCCATGCTGGTGTCACAGTATTACATTTGTGTACATCGAGGCAGTCATAAATTAGCTTGTCTCAGATCACGGTGGTAGAAGATGAAAATTTTCGTGGCAAATTGTGCAGTGTTTCAAAATGTGAAAGTTCGTGGCAAACTATGACAGATATTTTACCTGTGTAAACATAGATGTATCTATTTTTATTCATAACTCCTATGAGATTTCATCAGCCTAAATTAGTATTACTGTAGCTCAGAAATTCAGAATTCGAAATAAATATCCAAATCGTTTTACACACCCTATTACCGACAATCCCATCTACAGTGGCTATCACATCTGCAGATAGTGTAAACAAGTTTGCAGTGACAGACTGTAAGTCTTTTGTTGTATCATAATTTTGTTTATATCCTATTGAACCTTTCCATTGTTTTTGTTATTTATTATTATACCCCCCGCAAACGAAGTTTAGGGGGGTATATAGGAATCACCCTGTCTGTCTGTCCGTCCGTCCATCTGTCCGTCTGTCCACACTTCTTGTAAGCGCAACTCCTCTTAAACCACATGAAGGATATTGATGAAACTTTACACAAAGGAAGGACACTGTATGGACGTGTGCATGAAGGAATATGATTAATGTCCGAAGCCAGGAAGGGGAGATAATTCAACTTTGACTTTGCGATGATTCTATCTGCACAGATGACCTCGTAAGTGCAACTCCTCTTTAAACCAATTAAGGGGATACGATACAGTACCAAGGGCAGATAATAACGTCGCCGAATGTGGCATGTTGTTTTCGCGACGTCACAAATTGGAGCACGACGTCATAAATACCAGACTACGCAAATTGCGGACAGAAGCATGTACAATAAATCTATGTGGTTGTGAATTGCTCATAACGCAATTCGGGACGTGGTAGTTCCAGATTCGACATATTTTCAAATTGAAACCTGATAGCAAAGACTTCCTATCGGCATCGTTTGCAATGGCCATTTTTCCCAATTTGATTTCGTTAAAAAAAGATAAACACTTGTTACAAGTAAAATACCGCACAGCAGAAATTTATTAAGTTTGCTGTAGTTATTATTTAACATCACTACTGGTATACAAGTCCATGAAAATACTAAGAAATTTCAATAGTCATCAAAATCTCGTGACTTTTCCAGTGACTTGTATATTCAACTTTGTTCGATTTTTCGCAACCCTGACATGCAGGAAAACACAGATTGACGACGTTCAAGATTCCGGGCGAAATATAATGTAACGTCATTTCGCGCCAAAATCGGCAATGCTCATTTGTAGCGATAAAAAATGACAGTTTTCTCTCTATAGCTTTAAAATAAGCACATGGACCCCCATTTTTCAAACCGGATTTCAAAAGAGTGATGTTTTACGGAGGTCTTTGCGATTTTTGAAGAAAAAATCAGTTCACAATTTTTTTCTATGTGAAATTTTACCTACGAGAAATGGACGTTTATTCTATAAATATTTTCATAAATGTCAATTTTGAACCACAAATAATGACAGTTTGTTTTAAAATTTTTACTTACCTTCTTCAGAAATATCTCACGAAACTGTAGCAAAAAACCGGAAGCAATTAGCTTAATTAGTTTTAAAGTTATGACATTTTAAAAATTACTGTAAAAATCCAATTTTTACGAAATATTTTGGAAAATGGGCGATTTTGTATAACAATTATCTCGAGAACGAAATCATGAAGGTATATTTTTCTTTGTAGATTTGGAAAGAGCATGTTCAAATTGACTTTATTTCAAAATTTCACGAAAAAATCAGTTCAGGATCTTTACTGTATCGTATCCCCTTAAAGGATTTAAATGAAACTTTACACAAAGGAAGGACACTTTATGGAGATCTGCATAAAGGAATATAATTATTGTCCGAAGCCAGGAAGGGGAGATAATTCAACTTTGACTTTGCGATGATTCTATCTGCACAGATGACCTCGTAAGCGCATCTCCTCTTAAACCACTTGAAGGATTTAAATGAAACTTTACACAAAGGAAGGACACTTTATGGAGATCTGCTTAAAGGAATATAATTATTGTCCGAAGTCAGGAAGGGGAGATAATTCGACTTTGACTTTTCATTGATTCCATCTGCACAGATAACCTTGTAAGTGCACCTCCTCTTAAATCACTTGAAGGATTTCAATGAAACTTTACACAAAGGCAGGACACTATATGGAAGTGTGCATAAAGGAATATAATTATTGTCCGAAGCCAGGAAGGGGAGATAATTTAACTTTGACTTTTCACTGGTTCCATCCGCACAGATAACCTCGTAAGCGCAACTCCTCTTAAACCACTTCAAGGATTTTAATGAAACTTTACACAAGGGAAGGGCACTATATGGTGATGTGCATGAAGGAATAAAATTATTGTCCAAAACCAGGAGGGGAGATAATTCAATTTTTAGATTTTCATTGATTCTTTCTGCAATGATTTTTTGGATTTAGACAATTTTCAAAATAAATAATTCAAAGGGTACCTGGTAGATATTTTGAAATAAAGGTGTTGAAGAAAGCATGTTTTTCATTGTAATCCTTGAGAAAAGTGTCAGAGCCAAAAAAGGTGGATTTTTTTTTTGTCGGATTTTGACAGAAAAGTTATTTCTGGAGGATTAAATCATTATGTCCATACTCATATTGTATCCACACTTCTACTCTGTCCAAACCCACCTAAATTTGCACTTACCATATTGATTCAGGGTTCAATTAGCGAGGGGTATATCTGGCTGCCATTCGGCGACAGCTCTTGTTTTATATGTATATGTTAACATATGAGTCAAATAAATACTACTGTATGAAGTACAGTACAGAAAGAGACATACCATAACTAATCACTGTGATAGTGGGAATGTCTTGGGAAGTGATGGGGATTAATTTTTTCCTTTAAAAAATTTTTATTGGGACAATAAAACCCAAGTTTTGTAAGGACATTTCCTGTTTTACAGGTAAAAATTTAATTAAGCAGGTAGACTTTAAAGAAATTACATGTAAAATGGGTAATAAAATTTAATCCTCTCTACTCTGTTTTATGGCTTTTTAGGTCTATCACAGTGATAGTATGTCTGTGATTTTATGTCTAAAGGATTAAAATTTATGTCTTTCCAAGTGATTTGTTATGGTATGTCTCTTTCTGTACTGTATCATAGATCGGGAGTTTTCGCTGAATTAAAGTACATTTTCAAAGATTAATACACGGGATCGTCCGAAAAATAGTTTAATTTTGCAATAATACGGAAATTAATACACATAAAAAATATAGGTCTTGATTTATTATACATGTATATCAAAAACTTTCATTCATTTACCTCCTCATTTGGACGAAATCGTAATTTTATTTCAGAGGTAACACTTTTTTTGGCTATCACAAACAACAGATATAGTTATCACTGACAACAGATTATAACTGGGAATTGGCAATCCCGAACTCATATAGTAATCATGTCATTTGATTATAATTAATCACATTTATCACTTTGGTGTCATGTTTTTCTCACATTTTAGGGCTGTGAACAATGTTATGACCATAAACATTTTCAAAAAAAGTGTTGGTAGAGTGAAATGTTCAGTTGTAAACAACTTGGTTTCGTTTAAAAGTTATTGTGAGGATAGTAAAAAAATGAAACTTTAAAGGGCATAGTCCTAGAACCAACTATACCTTTGAGCTTAACTTAGACTTGGCATGACTTTTTTATACCCCCCGCAAACAAAGTTTGGGGGGTATATAGGAATCACCCTGTCTGTCAGTCTGTCTGTCTGTCCGTCTGTCCACACTTCTCGTAAGCGCAACTCCTCTTAAACCACTTGAAGGATTTTGATGAAACTTTACACAAAGTAAGAACACTATATGGAGATGTGCATGAAGGAATATAATTATTGTCAGAAACCAGGAAGGGGAGATAATTTGATTTTGAGTTTTCATTGATTCCCTATGTATGGGTTACCTCGTACACACAACTCCTCTTAATCCACTTGTAGGATTTTGATGAAACTTTAGACAAAGGAAGAACACTATATGTAGATGTGTAAAATGTCAAATAGGCTGAAAAAAAGGTGAATTTTATATATGTCTGATTTAGACAGAGTGTTTTCATTGGAACCCTTGTGAAAAGTTCTTTCTTGTGTCTATACTTGTATTGTGTCCACACTTGTACTGTGTCCACACCTGTACATGTATTGTGTCCACACCAACTTAATTTTGCTTTTACCATATTGATTCAGGGTTCAATGAGCGGGGGGTATATTTGGCTGCCATTCGGCGACAGCTCTTGTTTTTTTAAGAACTAAAACCAAGTTTAAGAGGCAATGTTATTTCTTAAACATGTTATCATGGGGAAATCTTCGACGGAAACGGAGGGAGAGATGGACAGAAGAACTCAAGAACGGACACATAACTCAGGTTTTTACATTATACCCTACGTCTTTGTGAGGCAGGGTATGAAAACCATAAAACCCTTAAGGTTAAATGGTTGTTGACTCCTAGGTTATACGGCAGTGCAGTTAGTATTTCCCCATTTTGAAATCGAGTTTTCCTCATTTTTAATTTATTTTCCTTCATATCATTTCATTGTTTATCAGTATAAAAATTTCAGTTTGCTGAAATATTGAGAAATGGGTTCACTGACTTCCTGGACTGACTTAGTTAGAAAAGTAAATACGAAGGTTAGCTATGAATAGGGGTGAACAAGTTTTCATACTCTTCCATGGCCACCTTCTTTTTATCCACTTTAATAACACCCTCTGTAACCTTCTTTAATTAATTATCCACTTTAATAACCNAACCTCCAATTCAAATCTCACTACTTCTTTTTCCGAAATCTAAGCTCACTTTCTTCATCTCCCGCGCCTGTCATCCTCCCACTTCTCAACATTGTATTAAATTCCTCTAATCATAACCCCCTCATCTCCCAAACACCGTTTTCAATTTTCATCCAGTGCATCATATTGATGTATCCATGCTTAAATTACAAAGGACTTCCACACTACCTTAAAAATGATATTTGCAAGAATTGAAATTTATCAGAATGTTCTTACTAAAAATCATTTATTAGTGTGACTTCTTTTTTATTCCTTTTCGTATTTACATGTATGTCGCCGGGGACGTAAGCTGTATTGTTCTGTTTTCTTTATTTTTTATGTCACCTAAGACGAAGTCTTCTTCTTCATATTATTATTATTATTACTCTTCCTCCAATAAACTGAGGATTAAATATCTAAGAACTGTATTGCAGAATTTACCGGAACTTTGTATAAATGTTCAGTAAGATGAGAGGGATGAGTTCATTCCAAAATTCGTCCATCTGGTGTAAACTTTTTGAAGATCTTCTCCTCTGAAACTACTTGGCCAATTGCTAACAAACCTGGCCACAATGGTCCTTAGGTGGTCCTCTACAAAGATGGCCGCCAGCGGGGAACACAGTTTTAACGTTGGACCCCAAGGGAAAAGACATTTAAATATATTCTCCTCTTCTGAAAGTGCTAAGTCAAGTAGAAGCATACTTTTCCACAATAGTTCTTAGGTGGTCCCCTGCGAAAAAAAGATGTTTTTCAGGTCAGCGCTTTATCCAAAATGGCTGCCAGCGGGGAACATAGTTTTAACATTGGACCCTATTGGAATACACATTAAAAGATCTCTTCCGAAACTATACTGAGCCAATGGGAACCAAACATGGCCATAGTAGTCCTAAGGTGGTCCCCCTGCAAAAAAGTTGTTTTTTCAAGTCAGCGCTGTATCCAAGGTGGCTGCCAGTGGGGAACACTATTTAAACATTGGACCCTATGGGAAAAGACATTCAAAGATCTTCTCTGAAACTGCAAAGCCAAATGAAACCAAACTTGGCAACAATAGTCCTTGGGTGGTCCCCTGCAAAAAAGTTGATTTTCAGGTCTGTGCTATATCCAAAATTGCCAACAGCAGGGAACATTGTTTTAGCATTGGATCCAATTTGAAAAAACATTCAAAGATTTTCTCATCTGAATCTGCTGAGCTAATTGGAACCAAACTTGGCCAAAATAGTCTTTAGGTGGTCCTCTGCAAAAAATAAAAACGTTGTTTTTCGTATCTGTGCTATATCAAAAACTGCCACCAGCAGGGAAGGAAACACTTGCAAAGATCTTCCTCTCTGAAGCTGCTGAGACAACTGGTACCAAACTTGGCAACGATAGAGTCTTAAGGTTGTCCTCTGCAAAAAATGTGTGTTTTTCAGGCCACTGCTATATCCAAGATGGCCGCTAGCGGGGAGCATAGTTTTAACATTGGAGCCTTTTGGAAAAGAAACACTTTTCTAAAACCTTCATAACTTTTCAAGGGTAATACATACAAACATCATCTTTGGTCCACAGCACCACCAAGCGATGACCTTTCCAGCAGCAATTATTTTGGATGACCTTGACCTTGTTTTCATGGTTCAATAAGCACATAAACATTGCGACATAGTTTCACATTCAGGTCCTTTTCTCAGGAACTATAATACCTACATGAAGACTTGTCATATTTGGTCTATAGTGAGATCTATATGGGTACACGGCAGTCTGACACCTGTCGTGTTGCCTTGACCTCAATTGCATGGTTCAGTGAACTTAGAAAATCTGCGACATAGTTTCACATTCAAGTTGATTTCTCTGGATATGTAATACATAGAACCATAATATTAAGTGTATTGATGTATCTTAGTAGGGGCATGCCAGTCTGCCACTTGTCATTTGACCCTGACCTCATTTGCACGGTTCAGTGACTTTGTAAATTTTGCGACATAGTTTTACATTCAAGTCAATTTCTGAGGCACTGTAATATATAGACATACTATATTTTGTCTATTGCTACATCTACAAAATGTAGGTGGGTGCTTGCCAGTCTGCCACCTGTCATGTAGCCTTGACCTCAATTTTATGGTTCAATGACTTTGATCACTTTTCTACTAGAATACTTATTTCTCTGTAACTAGAACACCTAGATTCATCATATTTGATATATTGCTACATCTAGGTGGGTGCATGCCAGTCTGACACCTGTCATGTATCCTTGACCTCAATTTCATGGTTCATTGACTTTGAGCATTTCTTTACCGTAACACTTACTAGTATAATTATTTCTCTGTAGCTATGATTCTCAGAGTGATCATATTTGATCTATTGCTACATCTAGGTAGGTGCATGCCAGTCTGACAACTGTCATGTAGCCGTGACCTCAATTTCATTGTTCATTGACTTTGATCATTTCTCTTTAACTAGAACACTTACAGGCATCATATTTTGTCTAATGCTACATCAAGGTAGGCACATGCCAGTCTGACACCTGTCATGTAGCCTTGACCTCAATTTCATGGCTCATTGACTCTGAACATTTCTTTACTGTAACACTTATTTCTCTGTAGATATGATACCTAGAATCATCATATTTGGTCTATTGCTACATCCAGGTTGGTGCATGTTAGTCTAGTACATGTCATGTAGCCTTGACCTCAGTTTCATGGTCATTGACTATGATCATTTCTCTTCAACTGGAACACCAACAGACGTCATATTTGTTCTTTTGTTACATCTAGGTGTGCTCATGCCAGTCTGGCACCTGTCATGTAGCCATGACTAATTATTTTGGTAAAGATATGCATATACAGGCGAGACATTTCTGTGTCTACACTTGTTTACTAATTTCATTGGTCACGCTCCAGGTGAGCGATACAGGCTCTTGTGAGTCTCTTGTTCTTGGAATTTATGCTCTAGGTGAGAAATACAGGCACTTGAGAGCCTCTTGTTCATGGAATTTATATGGTCAGCGTTACTTTATTTTGCCCAGAACTTGATGAAAGCTCCGGTAACATTTAAAGGCCACCAATTTATGAAAAAAAAAGATATTTCTAGTTGAAACAAGATGTTTACTACGCTACCCTCTTTAAATACAAATAATTTTGTTTGTTTCATTTAAGTTTAGTTCATCGTTTGGGATAGTCGCTATCTGTTGTCAGTGATAGTCAATAATTTTAAAACCTGTTGTTCGGGATTGCCAAAAGCTGGAAATAAAATGAGGATTCCGCCATTATATTGTACATCACATAAGCGTCGAAATTCTTAAGTTTTATCAATGTGTTTTTAGAAGAAAAGTATTTTAATGCAGATTTTCAGCAATAAAATTGAAAATTGCAAATTTCTTCCTCAAAATCTCCAAAGTCTCAATAGATCATTAATTAATATTTGTCATAGATATTCATAGACATGTTAGCTACATTTAAAGCATAAAGACAAATAAATGTGATTTATTTGTAAGTGAAAGCATCACCTTCTTCTGTCTTCAAGTTGTTTACAAATCTGCAGGCGGGATAGCCACTGTAGATGGGATTGCCGGTAATAGGGTGTGTTTTAGTTCATGTAAATAAAAAAAATACCATGTAGACATAATTCCTAATATCCGTACACTATGACTATTGTGGTTAGCCAGTGCCATCAGAAGTGATGGCCATCTCCACACTGCCCTGTCTGACACAGAAAACAGTTGTTAGACCCTGGGTATAATTTTTCTCAATATTTTGGAAATAAAATTATTGATGGTCTATATCTTTACTAAAAAGGAATACAAGGATTTATAATTGCTGGGTAGAATTTCACAAAATAAGCAGTGTTTTAGACTTTCAGGAAGTTTACCAGAATTGGAATCAAATATTTTGGAAATCCAATTGGTGAAAATGTTTGATCTACATGTAATTTAATTACATGTAATTGAAGCAAATTCTAAAAGTATGGTGCTCAGTAGAATTCTAAAAAATAAGTGGAATTTGAGACTTCAATCCATTAAATCCAAAATTGTAGGAGTTCCACTGAAAAGCTCACATACATGTACATGATGTACAAATGTATACATGTCAAAATAGACATCTTTGGGCCTCTTGTTTGTACCTAGACCAATACCCAAAATCCACAAGCTTATTGCTTAACTGCATCCTTTATGCAACAAATCTATACATGCATATGCTATATCAAAATTAAAACACTAAATTGCATTTGGATTACTTTTTAGCAACCATGCTTTTGGGTGCATATTAGACAAAATCAAGATTTCAAATAATTTGATTCCAATATTTTTGTAGATTTCCTGATACATGTACTTTCAAAGACCAGCAATTTCTGGAAATTCTTGTTAGCAACCATGCTATTTGGATGATTTTTAGTCAAAGCAAATATTTTCAATGGTTAGATTTAAAAAAAAATGGATCCCAATTTTGTTTAATTTCCTGAAAATTTAAGAAACCAGTTAAACTGTTATTTCTTGGAATTTAACATGGCAACCACTTAATACATGTAACTGCCAAATTATAATATGATAGTGGAGGGAGCAGGCGAGACATTAGGTTCCGTAGAACCTTTACTGATTATTTTTTCCATGTATTTGTAGAGACTGCTGTTTGTGTGCATTTTCTCCATATCCCTTCATTGATTGTTTCAAATTGTACATGCAGGGCTTTAATTTTTCACCCATCTCCAGTGCTCGAAATTACCGGTCGTCCGGTCGTCACAGACGACCAAAAGTCACTTCGGGCAACTTAATTTTGTTTATTATATCAGTTTAGTCGTCCGGTAAAAAAATCTCGGGCAACCAGCTATTTTTAATAAAGTCACCGTGGATTGTTTTCGTTTCTGATCGTCGATTTTTTTCTCCTTGGCATAGAAGATCTTACTAATGCTTGCGCAAATGACTGACCTGAGTAATATCATGTCTTCTCCGTATACGATTTTCTCTAAGAGCTAGATACAATAACGGTTCCATTGGTCGTAATGGAGCAAAATAAATTTCAATTTGCATGCGAAATACCTACTGATATATAAACATTATCAATTTATACTTCTTATGAATCTTATATTTCTGTGCAAATATCTCCTGAAGTGGCTCAAAACGTTCTTTTTCGAAACGAGATTTCAAAATTGTTCTCCCATGTTTCGGCCATTTTGAAATTTATCTTTAAGAATATGATCGGATGTAGGATTTTAAAACCAATTTCAGACATCTCCGGATTATATCAATGTTAAATTCCGGTCGGTAACCGACATTGATTTGCAAAATCCGTGGCAGCATTTTATGATTTTATTCATTAGTCTCTGTCAAAACGGCGATTTACTTTTCGAAACCTTCGCTTCAGATTTTCAATGTGATGTAAAACACTTGTAATATGAAAAAAATATGCTTATTTTATATTGAAAATGGAGGAAAAGTGTAAATTTCAGGATTTATTACAATCAAGGGTCTGGAAAGCGCATAATAAAACCATAATTTTGCTGACATTACAGGTAATTGGACCGAGTCACAACCCTCACGGGAAGGCACGAACGTAGTGGACTGAGGGTTACGTTATCGTATCTAGAAAATGACATGTACTGTGTGTGTATCGAGGCAGGACTTCAATGTAGAACATTACAATTGCCCCCAACAGCCCCAAATTTTTTTTCTCATCATAATTGTTCGGGCAACTTTATATAAATCCGGGCAACCAAGTTTGGTCAGCTGGTTGTCCAGAAAAAATTTTTCGGCCAATCATGGCAAATTTTTAATTTCTAGCACTGCATCTCTCAGGGGCCAAATTTTGGCCCCATTCCCAATGACAATCAATCCTACTTTTTTCCCAATTTGTAGTAAAGAAATTCCCAATTTTCAAATAGTTACTGGGCTTACTAAACTTGATTATTAGGCTGTTAAAATCAAATTATTTTTGTGTCAAGTTACCTTATATTAACAAAGCCAATCTTCAAAACGATCCTGTTTTTGAACTTTCTGACAAGTACCCACACTTTATTTACAGAAAAACAAGGATGCACAAAATTGGAATACCGCTTTGGTTTTGTGTAAATATTCACAATAGAATGGTCAAAATCAAGTGAAAACAGTCCTATGTTTCTTATTGCAAAATTGCAAATGGCGAACTTCCGGTTTCCGGTTGTATAAAATTCGGAACCGAATCGGGGAATAAACTTTCTGGATTTTGTAATCGATTGCTTCTGCAGGCACCTTAAAATTTTCAGTGCACATTTTCTCATTTAAGAATTGTGCAGCTGAAAGGTTATTCATGGTTGTTTCTAACTGACTGCCTGGTTTTCATCAATAAATGTTTCTGGTGTTATTATAAACTTTTTAATACAAAAAAAAAATGTAATATAGTTGCAATAAATATAAAAAAAATATGAAATATTACAAAACCAAATCAAATAAATGAACTTATCTTAATTAACATCAATTAATGAGATTCATATTACAATTTCCCACAATTCGTCTTTTGTCGATAAAAAATTCCCAAATAGACATTAAAATGCCATGCCATTTCCCCAAATACCCTGAAAAATCCCTGACATGTACATTCTGGCCATTTGTCAGCAATTGTAACACCTCCACTTGCCCTATGTGGTCAGGACAGAACATATGCCAGTCTGACACTTTTCATGTAACCTTGACGTTAATTCATATACAATGTACATTTTAGTTGGGTGACTTTGTTAACTGTTTACAAGTGTATTATATTTTCTTGTCTCAGCAACTGTGACATCTGTTATAATCATTTATGGTTTATTGTTACATCAACTTCTATACATGGGTTGCACATCTTTTCCAATCCGGATTTGACTCGTCATTTAGACAAGGTCATCTGGGGTCAATCGGAGGAAGAATGACGTAATCCAACGTTGGAGCAAGGGACAGATATTTTCTATCAAACGAATCTTACGTTGTTATTCAACATATGGGTAAAAATCGTTTTCAACTAACCAAGAAATCCACGAGGAACATTTCCAACCCACAAAAAACGAAACTAGAAAGGAAATGAAGAAATTACTATCATTGTCTATCAGCGTCTTGGAACCGTTTTGTATCAGATTACTCCTTGTTTGGCTAAAATAATGAGCGATCCCGCAAATGCGCAATCGGTGTATACATGCCTGTCTGACACCTGTCATATAACCTTCACCTCAGTTTCATGCTTGAGTGACTTGGTTATCTGTTCAAATTATTTAAGTCCATTTCTCAGCCACTGTAATACTTGCACTCATCATGTATATGGTGTATTGTGATATCTTCATTGTAGCTTAATTGTACATATCAGCCTGATACTTGTCATGTAGTCAAATGAATAGTTCTAACTTAGACAGGGAACCAGCCTTGTACATACAATGTATCAGCTTGATATATACTTTTCATGTAACCAAATGAATAGTTCTAATTCAGACGGCAACAGAGAACCAGCCTTTGTTTCTTGCACACCCCCTTTGAAAAATGGACCATTTTTGTCTTTTAAATATTCCATCGGGTATTAATAAAGTACACAATTTTTCCAAATCTGGCTGGAATATTATTTTGTGCTATAACTGACAAGAACAGAGTTCTAGCGTTCTGAAGACATATGGCAAAGTATGGTAGACGGTATTGTCAAACTTAACCTAGAGGTGTCCAGAGAGCTAGTGAATGGTAAAAAAATTTCGGCTTATTATAAAAGTTTAAAGTTATGTGACTTTGAGTAATACTTGTATTTTGTATTTGAATCGAGATCTTTTCACAGGGGAAAAATAAGGCCAGTTTAACATACATCGGAAAAAGACTTCCATGTGGACCCCTTTGCAATTGGTTACAATGTATATGTGGGTGTGGGAGGTGCCAAAAGGAAGTACTGACATAAACATGACCATTTCCAATGAACAAAATGCCCAGAGGAAAAACTGGCGGGGATTTCTAGCATTTACAATTTTCATGGTTCATATAGGACCCTTTCACAAAAGACACAATTAAAGAAAATTATTTCTACATGTAAATCGTGCAAATTCCCAGTGTTAATAAAAAAAATTGCTAACATGGCTTTAAAAACGACGATTGCCTAATAATCTTGATAAACCCCTGGTTATATAAAAAATGGAACTTTGAATTTTTGTCAGATTTTGATGTATTTTTTGCTTGTCTCAACAAAGTAGTATCCATATCCGTGTCTGCATCTACATCAGCATCCGAACTTGGGTGTAAATCTCTGTAACTATGCATGGTAATAGCATCAAACTTGCATGCAGGTGCATCTAGTGTTGAGTTACAGCTTCCAGGAAAAAGAGGTATTTTGACTTTAGGGTGTATTCACCTGAGGTTTCAGTCTCGTTTAAACTCATTTATGAATAAAAAACTTGCATTATGAGTGAAAATTTTTTATTGATTTATATTATATAATGACCCTCCAAAATGGTATAAAAAATTATGTACCTACTGTAGGACCAGTAGTTCTCGAAAAATTAAAATTTTGAATTTTTGACCATTGATCTCAGTCAGAATATAGCCTATTTTGGGGAAGGGGTAAGAAAAATCATTTTTCAAGAAAAGTTTGCCTCTTATTCATGTGATTTCTTTTCTAAGTTCTTAAAGATATAATTGTCCAACTATTTCAAAACAAAAATGTAGAGTTTTGAGTGTTAAGCTGATGGAAAATTTGAAAAATCTTAATTTTCACATATTTTACAAAGTATTGAATTTGCCAAAAAAAAAGCAACATTTTCTTACAAAACTTTCTTATATCATCACGGACCTGTGCTTTGTATTATACCCCGCCACAGGTAGTGGCGAGGTATTATGTGATCCCTTAAGTCGTGCGTCCGTCCGTCTGTCCGTCCCCCGAAGGTTTCCGACTGATAACTTGTGAACGAAATAACATAAGGTCTTCAAACTTGGGATGTAACTTCTTTACCACAAAACTCAGGCTAAGTTCGATTTCGGGCTCAGAGGTCCAAGGGGTTCTGGAGTTATGCCCCTTGAAACTTTGAAATTTTGCAAATTTTAGGGTTTCCGACTGATAATATATTGTCTTCAAACTTGGTATGTAACTTGTATACCACAAAACTCGGGCCAAGTTCGATTTCGGGTTCGGGTTCAGCGGTCCAAGGGGTTCTGGAGTTATGCCCCTTGAAACTTTGAAATTTTTGTGAATTTTAGGGTTTCTGACTGATAACTTGTAAATGAAATAATATATTGTCTTCAAACTTGGTATGTAACTTGTATACCACAAAACTCAGGCCAAATTCGATTTCAGAAGTACACAGGGATCTGGAGTTATGCCTTTTTAAACTTTGAAATTTTGTGGAACGTGGCGGTGTATTATGTAATGCACCATTACTATTTTTAGTGATATTTCTTCGGATTAACGAGATCTAATACTCTGGCCCAAAAGTAGGCCAAAATTGATGAAATTTGCACAAAACCACCATAGATAGGGATTTTCAAAAGATGATAGCACATAAAAAAATGCACATGGACATATGATTTTCTCTTCAAAAATGATTTTTCAGGGTCTCTGCATTTTAAAAATAAAGGTTTCGGGGAAAACTTGATGCAGAAAAATTTTGTCCCCTGATCAGGAGAGTACATCCTTAATATGGCTCTAATTTCAGCTTGATTGGCTGCCATTTATTATAAATTCACATCAAAGTTCATTGTATATGGTAAGATCATATAACCTTGCATTGTATGCATGCATCTTTGATGGTAAGTTTGTTCCCCACCACAATTTATAGCATGCTTAGTGTTAGCTGCCAAGCTTAAGGCATTAAATTCCTTTTGTCAGGCTGTCCGTCCCCCAAAAACTTGGGAACAAAATAACATTTTAAACTTGGTACATGTATGTAAGTTGATTACCACAAAACTCTGGCCAAATTCAGTTTTAGGTTCAGAGGTCCATGGGGTTCTGCAGTTACACCCCTTGAAAACGTTGAAATTTTGTAAATTTTAGGGTTTCCGACTGGAATAGCATACTGTATTTAAACATAAGTTTTCACCACAAAACAAAATTGAAGTTTAATTTTTGGTTTAGAGATAAACAAGGTTCTGGAAATATGCCCCCTTATATTTTTGTGAAACTTAGCAGGGTATCGTGTAATGCACAATTACTTTTTAGCTCACCTCACTAAGTGAGGAGGGCTTATGTGATACCCCTAGCGTCGGTGTCCGGTTAGGAAGAATGGTTAAGGTCCATTCCTGCTTACTGACATGCCCCACATCAACCTTATGCCTGATGCATTTTGGGATGACAACAACAATGCATGCTTAGGATGCTGTCTCTGACCTACATGTACATTTTACACATGAGCGACTTGGTTAGGTAGAATGGTTAAAGTCATTTCAAGCTTACTGACATGCCCCACATCAATCATATTTGTATGTATGATGCACTTTGGGATGACAACAATGCATGCTTTGGATGCTGTCTGTAACCTACATTTTACGCATGAGTGACTTGGTTAGGTAGAATGCTTAGTTAGTTAAAGTCCATTCTCTCATACTGACATGGCCCACACCAACCATACTGGTATGCATGATGCATGTTGGGATGACAACAACAATGCATGCTGCGGATACTGTCTTTGACATACATTTTATGCATGACCGACTTGATTAGGTAGAATGGTTAAAATGTATTCCCGTTTACTGACATGGCCCACAACCATATTGGTATGTATGATGCATTTTGGGATGACAACAACAATGGATGCTTCGGATACAGTCTGACCTACATTTTATGCATTAGCGACTTGGATTAGGTAGAATGGTTAAAGTTCATTCCCGCTTGACATGTCCCTTAGCAACCATATTGGTGTGTATGCTGCAATTTGGGATGACAACAACAATGCATGCTTGGGATGCAGTCTGTAACCTACAATTTATGCATGACTGAATCTGTTAAAAAGAATGATTTTAGTCCATTCCTGTTCACTGACATGTGCAACATGTGACAATGCTGTACAACGAGGTGAGCTTAGCAGGCTGTGACTGCTTTCTATGTTTGTCCATGTGTTTGTAAGCACATTTTCTCAGAAACAATTCAATAAAATTTTAGAAGTATGTAGCATGGACACAATATGCAGAAATAGAAAAAAGAAGGGAAACAGGGAATGTGTAAAAGAGACCACGACCCAAAGGGGAGTAATTTATAACAACTCAAAGCCACCATAAGATCGTCAATGAACGGTGAGGAAACCCCACACCCAATGGTAGGTCGGAGTCGGCCCCCTAAATAAAGAGTAATCAAGTTCAGCAAAATAAACATCATCCTAGCTAGACTCCTACAGACATAAACTAACTAGAAAACAGACAAGACACACAAAGGCTTAATAAATTTCCTGACTTTGGACCGGTGCAAACCTGCTGCGGCGGAGTTAAACTAGTTTTATTGGGCCCAAAACGGTACTGAGTCACTTGTGAAAAATAAAAAAGAAATGAATATTGTTGGAGATTTTGCATTCTGTAATTTTGATATTAGAAGTTAAGTTTAACTTGTCATGCTTGTATGTAGGTCTAAACAAAATGATTGGACACATGCAAGTTTTGTTCTCTCCTAACAAAATAAAGAAACTTACAAATTAATAGGTGTTTTTACCATATGCTTGAATTTTTATAAATATTTTTAGCTCATCTCACGAAGTGAGGGGGGCTTATATGATACCCCTAGTGTCAGCGTCCGCGTCCAGTTAGGAAGAATGGTTAAAGTCCATTACTGCTTACTGACAAGTCTCACATCAACCATATTGGTATGTGTGATGCATTTTTGGATGTCAACAACAATGCATGCTTTGGATGCTGTCTCTGACCTACATTTTACGCATGAGCGACTTAGTTAGGTAGAATGGTTAAGTCTATTCCCGCTTACTGACATGTCCCACATCAACTATATTGGTATGTATGATGCATTTTGGAATGACAACATCAATTCATGCTTTGTATGCTGTCTCTGACCTACATTTTATGCATGAGCGACTTGGTTAGGTAGAATGGTTTAAGTCCATTCCTGCTCACTGACATATCCCACATCAACCATATTGGTATGCATAATGGATTTTGGGATGACAGCTGCAGTGAATGCTTTGGATGCAGTTTCATGCATGACTGAATCTGTTAAAAAAGAATGATTATAGTTCATTCCTGTATGCTGATATTTGCAACATGTGACAATGTTGTGCAATGAGGTGAGCTTAGCAGGCTGTGGCTGCTTTCTATGTTTATGAACTTAAGTCGCTCTTGGCAAGCTACACAAGTCTGTCACATTGTGTAACATGGTGATATTCAGTCTGTATGGTGTCTTTGTAAAATGAGACAGAAATATAATACTTCTCTCTACGGTACATTTGTATTTCATATTTTCAAGGTCGACTCCTTTGCTTTGGTTAATGTTATTATGGCTGGTGGTAGTAAATGCTTTGTTTACTGGATTTATTGATTGGAACTATAGAGTTAGTGTGTTGATATGAGATTGATTTTTCTTCATTTCCCCAGACAAAATAAGTTAATATAAATGACAATTGACTCAAGGACAAAATGATATGTACTTTCAATTGTGAAAAATAAAATACTAAATGATTAACATTGTAAAGCTAATCCTATTGTTCATGGTGAATATGCTGACTCTTAATGAAATCATTGACATCTAAATTGATAGTTTGTGTTTCCTGTTGGATATTTAGAAGAGGGTTATCCTTTTGAGGACTTTCAGCTCTAGCTTGTTTGTGTATATGATGTATATTTAGTAGAATGGGGAACAAACACATTGCTTCATAAGCTATTTTGCTTCCAGTGCAAAACACATAAAACTGCATACATGTACATGGTGTTTTTAAAACACTTCAGACATTTTTTCCACTGTATAATCACCTAAAATGTGGTTTAAAAACCCAAATGGTCTGGAACACCAGCCAACTTCCGTATTGTTTTGCCTGGACAAAAGTCAAGGCAGCGAGCCTTAGCAATTCAAAATTCTGGCATCAGCATCAACATTTACATGCCACACATGTATTGTGTCCATACTTAAATTTGTTCTTACCATATTGATTTAAGGTTCCATGAGCGGGGTGTATAACTGGCTGCCATTCGGGACAGCTCTAGTCTTTCCAGGTGTCAGTCATTGCATCATTTTTGACGTACATTGGCGAATAGAATGCTTGGTTTTATTGTATATTTACAGGCGGGAAAGTGGTTAAAATAGAACAATAGAAATTGAGCTCTCGTTTAAATGAGGTAGAAATGTTACCTTTTGGATTGTTTACCATAGATACATAATTATAAGTTATTTCCAATGAAAAAAATACTACTGGTAGTATTTTTCATTCCTTTATTTTGAATAAAACGGCGTAGATTGCTGCAGGTGACAGTATCGATTCACATACATGTACAATGCACAAAAATTGGCATAAAAGGTCAATTTGTTGTCTGTCTTTCAAAGTGGATCCCCAAAAAGGCCATCTTCAGATTTTGACCAACATTTGTATATTGATTGCCAATATCCCTGTTAATCCATGTGCAAATTTATATGTCGACCCTTTTAGGAGTTTCTCCAGAATAAAAGTTCAAACGCAATCAAATTTTTACTTCTTATGCATTCTTTCTGCGGTTTCTTTCAGGAATCACTTTTGTTTAAAGACAATCTGTCAACAAATCACCCTAAAAGAATACCAGATGGTATTCACCCTTATATTACACTTCAAAATCTAATTAACAGGTGTTCGAAAATCATGAAATTTAATGAAGTGAAAATACTAAATGTAATACATGCTCCTTTAATTGCCCCATATGTTTATTTCACAGTGAGTACAAATGACTCGCTAGCTAAAAATATAATGCAGAGTCCATTTTCTCCCTACTTACTGTCCTTCAAGCATAAGCTTAGACCAATTTTATTGGCCATTTGGCTACCAATTCTACAGATTGACAACTAAATTGTAACAAATAAACTGTAGAATTGGTTTACCAAATTGAGAAGTTGATACTCACCTCAGGAAAAAATCTTTTGTCTGTTTGGTTAATGTAGTAGTATGGTGGTTTATCGCCTTGAATACCTGTATAGGTCTCTCACGGCATTTTAAACCTGGAGGGACGCCCACTCCAATGCAATGTAATTTCGGACAGTTGATCTTCCCTGGTTCTTAAAGGAAGAACTCAAAGCCCTAACTACGATATGCGCCGCCGTTAGCCTGCATGTCTTGGCCCCGAGAGACCAAGACCCATTCTACACATTGAATGGTGCAGTTGCCCAGTCCTCACCATCGTACCGGAGTACTCTCGTGGAGGTGGTCGTGCGTCTTCGAGGACTGATTTTGGTTAATGAGCATGTTGATCTATTTTCTTATTTAATAATAGCCTTCATAGATGAGGTAAATTTCTGTTTTTAATTTTGCAAAGACTTTGCATTGTTTTTATGTAAATAGTTTATGAATAAAAATATAAGTAAATGATATTTACTTTAACAAATTTTGATATGCCCACAAATATTTAATCGTGCATATCATTTTGAGGGAGAAAATGTGAAAACCCCTGTTTTATTGATGGGAGATAATTTTTCGTGTTCTATTACCTCTCTTGGTAAATTTATTATCTCCCATAATCAAATCACTGATTTTGTGTTTTATACCAAAATAGTACTAAAAGTGATTTACATTATCTCCAAAAGTACGCGAATTACCCATAAATAAAAATGTTCAACTGATTATACATATGAAAACAAAACTTTTCACAGTTTAAAAATTTGTTTGAAATAATCAAAAACATGAATTTACCTCTGTAATAGTAATTAAAAATCCAGTTTATAAAAGATCGAACTGTAACAAAGTTCATCACCTAACGCAACAATTGCTGAGGTAAGTATCAATTGATTAATTTTTCTAACCAATTCTACAGTTTCTCAACAGCAATTTTGTTGTCAATCTGTAGAATTTGTAGCCAAATGGCCAATAAAATTGGTCTTTGGTTACTCTTGAAGGACTATAAAACTTTGAAAAAGTTGGATCCTGAAAAAGGCCATATGCAGAAATCAGTTTCATATGGTTTATACGATGCATAATTATATATTTAATAGTACTCCTAAATTTTGTTTTGGCCCATGCCCTTTTTGGGTGCAATATTGGGTTATCCTTGTCCGTCCGTCTGTACGAATAAAAAACTCAACTTTTTGTGTTTTTCAGACACATTTCAACCAAATCCCACTTACTTCAAAGGAATCCAACTTACAATAAGTAGATGTACACACACACATCTTTTTGAATATTCAAAATGGCTATACAGTTACCATGTAAACTGAAAAAAGGCGGGAAAATTCTAAGTGCCTCAAATTGGATGAAACTTCACAGGAAGGTTCTCTAAAGTCTGTCTCACTTCCTTTAGATAATGGAAATCTTACGATTTCAGCTTTATTTGTACACTAATCTTTATCATATTTGGTATGTAAATCAGGAATGACCATACATAACTGAAAAATGTTGAATTCTCCATTTAGGGCATGCACAAAAGTCTGCAGTCATATGCATTTTCACAATATTTTTCAAACAGGTGAAAATTTCTAAGTGGTGGATTGTCCTATTTTAAGGGTGACCAAGTTACTTGATGAAATAGATGAACCGAGTTGACCTATCTAATAATAGCAAGGTGTACTCGTTCGGGGTTGCAAATTTAATCCACGGACTTTTTGTTTGTAAACAAGAAATAGAAAGTAGCAGTACATTAACAATTTCTTTCAAATATTTTTTTGCGTTTAATGCATGCATATTTCAATTACATATTGGGGTATTTTGTTGAATTATTTCCTTTACGGGTATGTTTTTTCTTGAATTAAAAAGGGGGAAGAAGCACATGGTAAAAGTCAAAGTGAGACTTGTTTATCATCTGACTTCATGTAATACCTGCCAATACCTATTTCACAATGGTCCAGTCTTGTCGATAATTGTGCGCCGAAAATATTATCCCTTTAAAAGCATAGAGCATTTTTAAAAAGTATTTTTTCTATCCATTTGTATAGGAAATCATCAAACTAAAAGTGGTTCTAGAAATGTACAATATTTTTATACAACCATGCAAAATCCAGTGCCGAAATATGCAATATTAAAGTCAACAGAAGAGAATTTCCATTATCTAAAGGAAGTGAAACAGACTTTAGCACCCATAGAAATGATTTTTGGTCTCAGAATTTTCAAAATGGCTGCCGTTGCCATGGAAACTGGAAAAAGGTGGGAAAATTCAGAGTGCCTTAAATTAGATGAAACTTTATAGGAAGGTTGCCTAGCATCCATAGAAATGATTTTGGTTCTCAAAATTTTCAAAATGGCTGCTGTTTCCATGGAAACTGGAAAAGGGTGGGAAAATTCAAAGTGTCTATAAATGGATGTAACATTACAGAAAGGTTGCCTGGCTTCCATAGAAATGATTTTTTGGCTCAGAATTTCACTTGTATATTTTGTGGAAAAAAGGGGGAGGTATATCATTGTGTCAATATTTGTACTGTGTCAACACCTGTATTGTGTCCATGCACACTTAAATTTGCACTTGCCATATTGATTCAGGGTTCACATAGCGGGGGCATAATTGGTTGCCATTCGGCGACAGCTCTAGTTTTTATGCCCCCGGATCTTTAGATCAGGGGCATATTGTTTTTGCCCTGTCTGTCTGTCTGTCCGCAACTTTAACCTGGCTTATAACTTTTAAACCAGATGTGATAGGAACTTCATATTTGGTATGTGTATTGATCATGTGAAGCTGAACAACCTTAAGCAAATTTCACTAAGGTAGGTCAAAGGTCAAGGTCACAGATGTCAAAAGATCAAAATCTAGATATTGGTATAGCTCGTTAATTACAATTGCTAGAGACTTGATATTCTATATGTGAATAGATCTATCAAAGCTTAATATAAATCCACCAAAAAGATCTGGGTCAGGTCAAAGGTCAAGGTTGCCGAGTGCAAATTTGAAAACTTTAACAAAAACTTAAACATTGCCTTTATCTTTTCAACTAGATGTGATAGGACCTTCATATTTGGCCTGTATTTTGGTCAAATGAAACTGAACAGCATTATGCAAATTTCACTGAGGTCAGGTCAAAAGTCAGGTCACAGAGGTATAAAGGGTGAAAATCTAGATTTTGCTATAGCTCATTAATAATAATTGTTAGAGGCTTGATATTCCAAATATGAATAGATCTAATGAAGCTAAGTACAAATCCACCAAAAAAATTTCAGCCAGGTCAAAGGTCAAGGTCACTGAGTGCAACTTTGAAAACTTAAACATTGCCTATATTTTTCCAACCAGATGTGATAGGACCTTCATATTTGGCCTGTATATTGGTTATATGAAACTAAACAGCATACTTAGGTCAGGTCAAAGGTCAAGGTCACAAGGTCAAGGTCACAGGTTAAAAGTTCAAAATATAGATTTTCCTGTAGCTCATTAATTACAATTGTTAGAGGCTTGATATTCTATATGTATAAGTGAATAGATCTAATGGAGCTTAGTACTTACTTACTTAGTACTTAGCTACTTACCCGGTAACCTTAATTTCTAGTGATGTCAATTTTAGCATCAATTTTGTATTGAAGACATGGGTGCTACCGGGGCATAGTGTTTCACAAACACATCTTGTTTTTGACAATTAGATAGAGTTTGTTTTAAAATAATGTTTTACATATCAATCAACGACAATTGTATATTTTTCATGGTTCCCCATCCTTCCCCATTGTTATATCAGCCTGCAGAGCCCTTCCTCAAAAGCCATATCTGGTTGACTCGGATATATCAGAGGTTGACCTGTATATATCGAGCGATTCTCCCAAAGTTTCAAGTTTTCACACGAATTCCGACTGATAAAAATAAACATCTATTGCATTTGCTCTTTCCGATTATGTACTCAAAACAGACTAGACGTCAGAAAAATTGTAGAAACTGGGTCGTTGATATATCCTGCAGAGCTTTGACGTTTTCACATTATGACGTCATAAAAGCTCCAAGGAACAACAGAATATTGTAATAACTAAATGTTGCTGCAACATTCGAAATCAACATTATTTTGTGTAGTTCGGTCAGAATATTCATCCAGTTACAAAACCTTTGCTGATAAAATGATAAAAAACTACAAAACTTTTTTTGAACCTGAAAATTGCTTAAAAGGCGAAAATGAAATGTTTGTCTAATTTACCACACCTATGCCAGGGTGAGCTGTTGCCATCACTTTGCGTCCGTCGTCCTTCGTCCGTCTGTCTGTCCGTCGTTAGCTCACTTTCAAAAATCTTCTCCTCTGAAACTACTGGAGGGATTAGTTTGAAACTTTATAGTAATCATCTATGACATGTCCTGTACAAACGATCCTCATTTTATTATGATCCGATGAAAAACATGGCTGCTGGTGCTAAAAATAGAACCTAGGGGTAAATTGCAGTTTTTAGCCAATAACTCAAAAACCGATGCAGATATCAAAAATCTGACATGGGGTAAAATTGTTCAGAATGCTGAGATCTATCTGCTCTGCAATTTTGAAGAAAATTGGAAAACCTGTCTGAGAGTTATAGCTCTTTTTCTGTAAATTTTTCAAAATTTGTGCATTTTTTATTTTTTATTTCAAAAACTAACAGATAGAGGTGAAGTGTAAATTAAAAAAATGTTCAGCATATCAAGATCTACATACTCTGAAATTTTGAAGAAAATCCAAAGGCCTGTGTA
>MJUU01026340.1:57844-70361 GCA_002080025.1 Modiolus philippinarum
TTTCCGAGCTATGAGGGGCCGAAGGGGGCCAAAATCGTAAATTTACAGATTACCTTAAATTTTTATTTTTCATCGCATTTCGATGGGATTTTTTCCTTTTGATTCCTCTTGATATAAGCTTTCAGCATTATGTCAATGGATTGGGCGTAGCTCTTACCGTTTCTGAGCTATAGAGGGTCAAAGAGGAATCATAAGGAGTCATAAGGGCTAATTTTTATTTTCCCTAGTTTGTGTCCAGCTAATTACTTGGTCAATCTCCTTATTGCGTCCATCTTATTATTGTGTCAAGCTCTTTCCTATGTCCATACTCACTTTAAATTACACTTTTTCAAATTTCAGTGGACGACATGCTGCGGTCGTATCATGCTGCGCTCGGCGTAGCCCTTTATTTTTATATAAAATCTACATTGTAGATCTTGAAATATCAATAGTATTTTAATGATTAAAACTGATTTATTGCCATTGTTGAATAAGTGTATATGTAAATCAAATACAAAAGTCTTGAAAATTCATGTGCAGATATACGCGCAAACAAGTCTCCCTGTCATGACCTGAAGTCTCCCTATTTCTACCCTCAGGGAGACTTCAAGTCTCCCTGTTCTTTTGAAGTGTGGTGAGCCCTGGTTGCTAAAAATAGACTAAAATTTCAATAAAAAATTTGGTTTCTGGAAGATAAATTTAGTATCCTACATCTGATCAGAACCAAACTTGGTCATTTGCTTACTTAATCCCATAGATTTTAGGGTTGATAACCCCAAGGTCAAGGTCACAGTTGCTAAAAATAGATTAGTATTACATATAAGACTGTTTCTCAGATTAGGCCACGTCAAATTAATTAATAGATTCTCATCCCCACCCGCCCCATTTTTTCCAAGCTCAAAATTTTTTTTATTTTCAATTATTCAGAAATTTTCTTTAAATTTCTATCAATTTTAGTGAAAATCAGTAAAAAATATAAAATAAAACCCTCCCACCCGCCCCAGATTTTTTGTTACAGGTGGATGAGAATCTACAAATTAACTTGATAGGGCCTTATTTGTTGGAACTACACATTATATCAAAACCAAACCAGTTCCAGTGGCTATTTATCACAGGAGAAAGATGTTTTTTTTTATAATTATTTGATATATATATTGTACATACATGTAGTTATGCCTTTAATAATTTAAGGGGTTTGATTGCAAGGAGGCGGAGGCATACGTGTCCCATTTTTTGTCTTCAAACTTGGCATGTAACTTGTTTACCACAAAACACAGGCCAAGTTCGAATTTGGGTTGTGAGGTCCAAGTGGTTCTGGAGTTATGCCCCTTTAAACCTCGAAATTTTGCGAATTTTAGGGTCTCCGACTGATAACTTGTGAATGAAATAATATATTGACTTAAAACTTGGTATATGACTTGTTAATAACAAAACACAGGCCAAGTTCGAATTCGGGTTGTGAGGTCCAAGTGGTTCTGGAGTTATGCCCCTTTAAACTTTGAAATTTTGCAAATTATAGGGTTTCCGACTGATAACTTGTGAATGAAATGACATACTGTCCTCTAATTTGGTATGTAAGTTGTTTGCCATAAAACACAGGCCAAGTATAATTTTGGGTTCAGAAGTACACAGGGATCTAGAGTTATGCCTCTTTAAACTGAAATTTTGTGAAACGTGGCGGGGTATCATGTAATGCACCATTACTATTTTTGTAATAGTACCTGAAGTTGAATCCTGACGTAAAATTTTCCATAAAAGTTTTCCTACACTTATTGCCACTATATATAACATTATACATAATTCATACATTTCAATGTCAAATCCTACAAATACATACATCATAAGATAATTTCCTGCTTTGTGTTTATTGTTAATTATTGTACATGTATTATGTACATGCAAGAATTTCAATTTTCTAATACAAGGTTGTCCTGACAGATGTTTAAGCTACTAGTATAAATATTACATGTGTACATGTATAATCATCTGATTAAGTTTTATTTTAAAAACTATACCTATGCATAATCTGTTAATGCCATGTATAAGCAGTTTGGACCTACATGTGTATCCATGGCAGACATGTAAAGTCTCCCATGAGTTGCATGAGACTTACATAATCTGTGTGAGACTCACGAAAAGCTTAGCCAAATTTGTGTTAAATTCCTTTGATCTTTGAATATTTTTTTATGATCTTTGACAATTTGGCAAATCTCTACAATTTTCAATACTTGGAAGATCTGCCGTGGAGCTCTTTGTGTTTCCAAGTATCTTTAATGTCTGTATGTGTTGTAGTATACAGTGCAGCCATTATGGATCTGTGATATTCCATCCAAGTTAAGATATTGGGGGATTCTAGTGTTTCCACTCAGTGGAGATTAGGCTAGTTGTGCATGTCAATTTATTGGTAACAAATACATGTATTTTAACAGTCTTCTATTAATTACTGGAAATTTGGGAATTGCAAAAAATATACATGGCTTCTTTGCATTGATATCGGCATGTAATTTGGTTGTTTTAATCAGCTCCTTTTGGACACAAATTGCAAATAAATTCTTCTTTTTCTGCTTCTATGTTGTTCAATCAATTTTTATTTATGTATTCTTTTTCAGTTTGTAAAAGTATTGACATTAGGAATAAAGTGGAAAGTTTTCATCAGTTAGAAAACTGTACAGTGATAGAAGGCTTCCTAAGTATACTGCTTATCGAAGGTGCTTCTCCTGAACAATATAAAACTTTATACTTTCCTGATCTCGTAGAAATTACAGACTATCTCTTACTGTATAGAGTGTATGGATTGACGACTCTTAGCAATATTTTCCCAAATTTATCTGTTATTAGAGGCCAACAATTGTTTTTTAATTTTGCTCTGGTTGCGTTTGAAATGATGGACCTAGAAGAGTTAGGATTGATTGGATTAAAAGTAATAGAACGTGGAGCAGTTCGTCTGGAAAAGAATCCAATGTTATGTTATATTGATACAATAGACTGGACACGTATTGCTACCAATGTTGATCCAAAAGACCATTTTTTTAAGGAGAATAAGAAGTCATCGGAATGTATTGATATTTGTCCTGCCAACTGTATAAAAACACAGAAAAGTGACTTTGAAAATAACAAAATGATTCAACGTTGTTGGTCCATGGAACACTGTCAGAAAAATTTAGGTAAGTCATTTGTTGGGTAGTGAATTTTTTATTTGTAGGAAAAATACATAAGAACAATAATTCA
The DNA here is from genome assembly GCA_002080025.1 of Modiolus philippinarum. Lineage (NCBI taxonomy): Eukaryota > Metazoa > Mollusca > Bivalvia > Mytilida > Modiolidae > Modiolus > Modiolus philippinarum. Next base: position 61,052 of record MJUU01026340.1, read on the forward strand.
AATGTACTTTGATTTTCCAATACATACAAGACAAAATGTAGGACAAAAGTAAAGGAACAGTTCTACTCTAGAACAAATAATACACACCTAGTAGCACTACTAAATAGCAACACTTGTTAAAAGTACTGTTCTATTGTTGTATATAATTATATATAATATAAGTTGATTACGATTTTTAATCTGAGGTTAAAAAGCGATCAAAAGTTTGTTTTAGTGTGAAGTAAAAAAGATTAGTTGTGTAGGAAGATTTTATATGTTATGTTTACAAAATTTTTATTTCCCATCGACAAAAAGTCAGGGGTCATACTATTTTACCCTTGTTTTTCTTGATGAGGAAAAGACCGATCTTAATTTAATTATTGTCAGGTTTACTTGTTGTTCTTACATTGGCCAGATTTACTATGAAAATAGATACCTACTATTTATTAAGGGGTAAATATATATATATGTATTTTTAGTCCCCTACCGGCTTCGCCGAAGGGGACTTTAGGTTTGCACTCTGTCAGTCCTTCAGTCAGTCCGTCCATCAGTCTGTCACACTCAGTTTTCCCATACTATAAGAGATATTCATCTAATATTTGGTATGTAAGTCTACCACCATGAGTTACATATCAAGTTCCTATTTTGGTTCTGGTTCATTGATTTTGGACAGAGTTATGGCCTAAGGGTCTTTGACTTAGAAAATTTTGGTAAAATATAGGTTTTCCGGATTTTTTTTCTAAACCGTTCCAGATATGATGCAAATATTTGCTATCTGAGTCTACCACAATGAGTTAAGGATCAAGTTTGATTTTGGACGGAGTTATGGGCCTTTGACTTCGAAATATTGGGTAAAATATAGGTTTTCCAGACTTTGTTTCTATACCGTTCCAGATATTAAGCTAATATTTGCTATATGAGTCTTCCACTATGAGTTACAGATAGAGTTCGAGATTGGTGCCATTCCATTGATATTTGATGGAGTTATGGGCCTTGGACTTAGAAAATTTTGGTAAAATATAGGTTTTCTGGACTTTTTTCTAAGCCGTTCCAGATATTAAGCTAATATTTTCTATGTGAGTCTACCACTGTGAGTTACAGTTCAAGTTTAAGTATGGGTTGGGTTCATTGATTTTTGACAGAGTTATGTGCCTTGGGTTTCCGAAAACTTTTCTTCTTTAACTATTTTTGCTGGTATAACAACGAATTATTCCACCGGTAGGGGACTTCTGTATTGCCTTGCAATACAATCCACACTTGTTAATTTATACTTTCATATGAATGGCTGAATTTTTTTTGGACCATAGACAGGATGTGTAAGTTTGCGAATTCACAATGACACTGCCAACCAAAAAATGTACTCTTTTACATTATAACATCTTAAGGGTTTGGCATTCAGATTTTTGTGTTGCCTGCACATATTGCAGGATGGACATACATGTATAGGGATCATTGTCTGTCATCTTGCTCATGTACACAGAAATTTCAGAATTATATGAAACATATATTTCTCACCACTGTACCAGTGGCCACTAATGCTTGCTAATGGACTACTCTGATAATTATTTAATGTCTGGTGATTGGGAATGCCAGGAAACATTGGAGAGTTTTATGCATTGGCTGCAAAATTTGTAAATGATAAAACTTTCTAATCTGATGGTAAAATATGCTGGTAGAATTGTGCAATTTTGCTGTCTAATCTCGCCTTGTTTCACAGTCTGTTGCAAAATTGCATAGTTAAACATTTTATCAATAAGTTGGCGTGACATGCAAATTAGCTGTTTTGAATGCAGTTAAAGAGACTAAAAACATGTTAAATGTCCTTGAAATATTGATCAATTAATGCCGGCTTTAATCAGAATCTCTTGCGAACATGTTGATTGCCTATTTATATTAGGTGATCACAGTTGGTTGATCATGCATTGTCACCTCAAACATAACCCCAGGAATAGTATTGTTTACCTTGGAAAAACAAGTCACATATTTTAGTGTCAATTTTATGATTATATGTAAAAACAAATTGGACATTCCATCTTTTATTAGCCTTCTTTTGATTATGTTTTAAGTATTGGAAAAACAAATATACTACTTGGAATTGAAATAAAAAGGAAAATGTGATCAGTGTTTTTAAAAATTTTAAACATCCAAATAAATAACAAATTGAGTATTAAGTGCAGGTATATTTATTCTCGCAGGAAATTTATATTTATGATTTAGTATAAAATATAAAAATCTGACATGTTTTAATTTGATGGATTTTTTTCTACATAAATGATGTTTGTCATGAAACAAAGTGTGGAATGATGAAAATGAATAGAGTCATTTGCACAGTATTAACATGATTAATAATGTATATTGGGGATAATCGAAAGCAATAAGTGTTTTATTACACCAATACATGCATGTATACAGAAACACTACATTATGGTCTATGATTTTGACATGATATAACAGTTTTCTAGACTTGAAGACATATTGACTTGCATGGTTACAAAAAATGTATTTGGTGAGGTTACCATGACGACATACAGATTAAGTCTCATTTGTCATGAATTTTTGTTAGTATTTGCCTGATCCATTTATGTTGATTGTTTGATCATTGCCAGGTGGACCTATTTTTGTTGATCATCTGATTGTTGCCAGGTAGACCTATTCATGTTGATCTTCTGATCGTTGCCAGGCAGACCTATATTCATGTTGATCTTCTGATCATTGCCAGGTAGACCCATTCATGTTTATCATCTGGTCGTTGCCAGATAAGAGTTATTCATGTTTATCATCTGATCCTTGCCAGGTACACCCATTCATGTTGATCATCTGATCATTGCCAGGTACCCTGGGTAGATTCATTAATGTTGATCATCTCCTTCATGGCCATATAGACCCATTCATACACTGTATTAATTATCATTGCAGGGTATACCCTTAATGTTGATCATGTAATTATTGCCAGGTGGACCCATTCATGTTGATCATTTGATATTGCATGTGGACCTATTCATGTTGATCATCTGATCGTTGACAGGTAGACCTACTAGTATTCATGTTGATCGTCTTATCATTGCCATGTACCCCTAGTAAACCCATTCATGTTGATCATCACCTTCATTGCCACGTAGACCTATTCATGTTTATCATCTGATCATCGCAAGCTAGACTTTTTATGCCACTGCGACGAAAAGTCGGGGGCATATTGTTTTACCCTTGTCCGTTCGTCTGTTTGTCCATCCGTCCGTCCGTACGAATGAAAAACACAACTATTCATGTTTTTTAGAAAGTTTGCAAACAAATTTCAACTACTTCAAAGGAATCTAACTTACAATAAGTAGACGTGCACACACATATCTTTTGGAATATTCAAAATTGCCACGGTTGCCATGGAAACTGTAAAAAAGGCAGGAAAATTCAAAGTGCTTCAAATTTGATGAAACTTTACAAGAAGGATGTCTAGCACCCATAGAAATGATTTTGGGTCTCAGAATTTTCAAAATGGCTGCCGTTGCTATGGAAACTGGAAAAAGGCGGGAAAATTCAAAGTGCCTCAAAATGGATTAAACTTTACAGGAAGATTGCCTAGCACCCATAGAATTGATTTTCGGGCTAAGAACTTCCCTTTTATATAATTTGGAAAAGGGGAGGCATATCATTGTGTCCATACTTGTACTGTGTCAACACCTGTATTGTGTCAACACATGCTTTAATTTTCACTTACCATATTGATTCAGGGTTCAATGAGTGGGGGCATAATTGGTTGCCATTCAGCGACAGCTCTAGTTCTGTTGATCATTTGATTATTGCCAGGTGGATGTATCTGATCGTTGCCAGGTAGAGTTATGTTGATCATCTGATCATTACCAGGTAGTTATGTTGATCATCACCTTCATTGCAAAGTACCTATTCATGTTGATCTTCTGATAGTTGACAGGTAGACCTACTAGTATTCATGTTGATCTTATGATCATTGTCAGGTACCCCCAGTAAACCCGTTAATGTTGATCATCACCTTCATTGCCAGGTACATTATTTACCTATTCATGTTGATCTTCTGATCATTGCCAGATACCTATTCATGTTGATCTTCTGATCGATGACAGGTAGACCTAGTATTCATGTTGATCGTCTGATAATTGTCAGGTACCCCTAGTAAACCCATTCATGTTGATCATTACCTTCATGGCCAAATAGACCCATTCATGTTAATCATCTGATCATTGCAAGGTAGACCCTTTTATGTTGAACATTTAGCCCCAACCATGTTGATCATCTGATCTTTGCCAGGTAGACCCATTCATATTGGCCATCTTATAAGGGCCATATATAAACCCATTCATAGTAATCATCTGATCATTTCAAGGTAGACCCTTTTATGTTGATCATTTGAATATTGCCACTGAGGTGGACCCTTTCATGTTGATCATCTGATCTTTGCCAGGTACCCCAGTAAACCCATTCATGTTGATCATCATCCTCATGTAGATCTAGACCCATTCATGTTTATCATCTTATTATTGCCATGTAGACTCAATCATTGTGTTGCCTGCGTTCAGGCAGTGGCGACATATAGGGATCACTATCCGTCGTCTTGCCTCGTCGTCGTCATCCGCGTCGGCGTCACAAAAAATTTCTGTCACACTTTTCTCAGGAACCATGTATCCGAGCCTTCTGCAATTTGGCATGGAGTATCAGTATAGGGACCTTTACAATGTAATAGAGTTTTGAATCTTTTGCATGCCTACTTTCTGTTTGACGGAACTTGGAATATTTTTTGGGTCTTGAAAATTTGTCACGTTTTTCTCAGGTACCGCAAATCCTATCCATCTGCAATTCGATATGGAGTTTCAGAATTGGAACCTATACCGTGTAACAGAGTTTGGGATCTCTCCTGTGCCAACTCCCTGTTTGACATAACTCAAATATTTTTTGCCTATCAGGGTCACAAAAGATTTCTGTCACATATTTCTCAGGAACCACATATCCCATCTTACTGAAATTAAGCAAGGGGTGTCAGTATGAGGACCTATAAAAGAGTTTTGGATCTCTCCCATGCCCACTTCTTGTTTGACGGAACTTAGAATATTTTTGGAGTCTTGAAAATTTCTGTCACATTTTTCTCAGGAACCACATATTCCTACCTCCTGCAATTTAGCATGGTGTATCAGTATAGGGACCTACATGTATACTGTGTAAGAGGGTCTAGGATCTCTCGCATGCACACTTCCTGTTTGACAGAACTTAAAATATCTTTTTTGCGTTATTACGCAGGAGACACATGTCTTCCCTGGAAGACTTACTACTTTGTGTTGATCATTTGATTTTTGCCAGGTGGACCCATTCTTGTTAATAATCTGATTGTTGCAATTGCCAGGTAGATACCATTCGTGTTCATCATCTGATCATTACCAGCTAGTCCCATTCATGTTGTTCTGACAGGACTTATTCTAAAAAAAAAGGGAAATCAATACTCATACAAATATCCTCTCACTAAATTCTGATAGTGTTTATAAACAGTTAAATAAGTATTACAGGATATAAATCTAATATGTACAAATCTTACTGCATATATTCTTCTTTGAACATTGAATATTACATAAGAATATCACATTTCTCCTTTGTAAGGGGAGTGGTTGTATGCATGTAATGTAATATTCTGGATTCTGTATACATTTTGTACATTTAACTGTAAATCTTTGTTATATTTTAGACTGTCCCTGTAGTACTGGACTATGTATACATGTAACCATGGTAACTGTATATATTTGTTGTATTTCAGACTGTCCCTTTAGCACTGGATTCTGTTTACATGTAACCATGGTAACTGTATATATTTGTTTTATTTCAGACTGTCCCTGTAGCACTGGATTCTGTATAAATAATACAAAACTTTGCTGTCATGAGAACTGTATTGGTGGTTGTCATGGTAACACTAACTCAGACTGTGATGCATGTAAAGATGTATTATTTACTGGTCAAAATGGTGAATCTCAATGCAGAAAAACATGTTTACCTGGAACTTACAAGGTAAGGACATCAGTGGTATGGCAATAATTCTCTCACTTAGTGCAACAAGGTAGCTGCCATGATGATGGAACCTTCATGACCTTGTTGCACTAGTCCTGAAATTCATCACTCAGTGTAGCATATTTTTATTTGGACTTGTACTGTTGCACTAGTTTGAAAAATATAGCACACACTCTTCATGCTCTTCTAACTGAAAATTTCTGTTGATCTAATTTTTATTCCTGAATCAAAGATCTAAGAAAGTCTGATTGTCTGTAAAAAAACTTTTTACAATGGGTATATCTTTTTAATTGAAAGTGATAGGGCTTTCACATTTAGATGTGCATTTTTTGTGGAAAGACCTTTCAATGGTTCCAGAATATTAGAACTCTTGTCCTTGACCTTGGCATGAAATAATTTTTTTTGAAAAAAAAAATAATGAACTTTTACTTTGTGGGCCAGCAATAGGTCTTTCACATTACACATGAGTACTCCTTGCGAATAACTTTTCAGTTGGTATCAGAATATTTGACTTCATGACCTTAACCTTGGTATGCATGTGACTATCCACATATTGTGTGAAATTGAATTTTGTTTAACTTTTCTCTTAAAAAAATATTTATGGATATCTGGAGAATTTGTATTGAAAAGATAAGATCTTTATATAATCATAAGAGTTTCTTCATTTAAAAAAATTAACATTTGGTGTCGATCTTTTAAATGGTAGTTGATTAACAGATGATTTTCTTGAGATTTTAACTTTATAGTTGATACCAGAATCTATAAATATATATTATTTATATGCGAGTAGCACATGATCACTATTCATGCTAAAGGTTTCCTCATAACTGCTACTTGGGGGATGTGTACCTTGTTATGGTTGATATTGCTTTGTATTCCCCAGTTCGGGTTATTCACAATCACATGCCACAATCAGGGAACCTCACAAGAAAAACAACAATAAAAAGACAAAATACAGACGTAAACAACAATTGGAACTTGGGACAGCCGACTTGGTACCAGACTAGCAAAAGCTTGCAGTAGGGTTAAACCGGTTTATGATTACTTAAACCTCCACTTAATTCATTAACTATTTGACAATCAAATCAAACTAAACCCATTGTTGTTCACACTTGCACATATTTTCCTGTAGTTCAGTGTGCAGCAGTTCAGTGAACTTTGCAAAAGCGCTTTATCCTAACCTTTTCTATTGATGATAACAGTCATATAAAAAATGTCAGATGTAAAAACACCTGGTACATGTACATGTATACACATGGCTGAGTATAAGATCAATAAACAGGAGTTCATCCAGATATCTGTGTTTACTAGTGATACTACATAAATTAACCGAAAAGTGAATATAGGAGGTATAGTTTTATACAGGCTTCAAAATAGATTTAAAGGTTCAAGGGGTTTATATTTCACCATAACATTGTATTTTCATGCTCTCTAAGGGCTTTCCAGTCATTACATGTATTTGAGGGTTGAAACTCCAATACATTTACTGTCTTTTTAGCTGATTTGGCTATACCGGCAAAAGTGAACTTTTGCCATTAGTTGTCTTCCCAATTATTCCTCCAATGGCCTGTCATCTTCTGTCCATCCATTGTAAACTTCATTCAAAGACCTCTAAAACAATCAGGTGAACTTGAACCAAACTTTGGCTCAATATCCCATGGATGGTCCATTTCAAACATGCTTAGTAAGTCACCACTCCATCCCAGATGGCTAACGATGACCAACATCGTTAATATTGGACCCTATTTGAAAACATTTAAAGATCTTCTCCTGAACTAATTGGCCAGTTGGATCCAAACTCAGTGACAATGGTCTGATTTTGGTTCCTTTTTGGTTCCTTTTGCGACTTTTTAATGCTATTTGTCTTCTGTAATTGTTAAACTTAAGTTCTAAAAAATATGTTATTATAAAATGTTAGAACTAATGTTTCTTTTCAGAGACATTTGCTATTGAATTTTGAAGACTGATATGTAAATTAACTTCTACATGTATATTTTTATTACAGTACAAAAATAGAAGATGTTTGTTAGATAAGGAGTGCACAGCTAAACACCAGAAACTGTTGAATGATCCAGCCAAAGGTCCAGGTTACGCAGGAATCTGTGTCTCTGAATGTCCAGCTGGTTATACTAAGTCTAGTGTAGACCAAAATAGATGTCTGAAATGTAAAGATTCTTGTCCAAAAGGTAAACATACATCAGTCCTATAGATTTATCTTCCATGTGGAACATGCATTTAGTTCTTGAGTTGATTGAGATATACAAAAAAAAACAGAACAATCTTCAACCCTGTGATGTTTTTTATGCCCCCAGATCGAGGATCGGGGGCATATTGTTTTTGTCCTGTCTGTCTGTCTGTCTGTCTGTTTGTCTGTGCGTCCAAAACTTTAACCTTGGCTATAACTTTTGAACTATATAAGGTAGACTTTTGATACTTGGCAAGTGTATAGGTCTAGTCAAGAGGTACATAAATATGCAAAAAAAAAATTAGGTCAAAGGTCAAAGGTCAAGGTCATAGAGGTCAAAAAGGGGTAAAAATCGGAATCTGGGGGCATATGTAGTGTTTCACAAACACATCTTGTTCTTTAATAAACATGTGGTCATGGTTAGTTAAACAGGATCCAGTCCCTCATACTTGTTTATAGGACAAGACTGGGAAGCCTTAGGGATTCATGCTAGATTCAGTACTGTTGTACTATATAATCTAAAAAACATTAAAAAAATCGAAGCATTTATGGTCTGACGGCAGTTTATATAAATGGATTTCACGTAGCATGTACCGTTCCCGAGATAAATGGGGCCCAAAAGGGGCAAATCCAAATAAAAAATTTTTGGTATGGCGCAGTTGTCGGCTTCTGTGGCCAGCATAACTTTGTTTCTAGTGGACGGATCATCTTCAAATTTCAGTATGTGGTTTCTTGGCATAATGGCTATCCCGGGTTTTAATTTCGGGTTTATGGCCCCACCCGTTTCAGAAAAAGGGGCCAAAAAGGGGTAAAATTGGGTGTTTTTGTGTCTGTGGACAGCATAACTTTGGTTCCAGTGAACAGATCATTTTCAAATTTTAGTATGATGTTTCTTGGCACATGCTTTAGCGTGGGCTATAATTTTATGTTCCTGGCCCCACCCGTTTTAGAAAAAGGGGCCAAAAGGGGTTAAATTGGTTGTTTTCACATATTTGACTGTAGAATCTTTATTATTTATCGGATTTTGATGGGTTTTCTTTCAGTAAACTCCTTAGAAAATTTCCAATCTGGCGTATGCCTACAGATTTCACGTGGCATGTACCGTTCACGAGATAAATGGGGCCCAAA